>QRFB01003596.1:26277-48125 GCA_008931105.1 Oenanthe javanica
AGATATAATGTCTCCAACTTAGACCACAAATCTTTCGGCGTGCTTTCGTCCACAACATTGTTGATAATGTTATCAACAATACATAGTCTGATGGTACTCATGCATTGCGACTCAACATCCTCCCTTCAAAGCCCTTGCTAGCTTCTGTTGGGTTAGGATATCTTTTACTCTTCTCTATCAAAGAGTAAAATTCCCCTTACCATCATACGGATCCACCCTGAATCCTCCAGTATTTGTCATCATCACCATTTGCACACTCAAAGCAAGTTAAACGGCTAAATCAATTGGCCAGGTAAGTATAAGAAACAGTGAGAGCACATCCGTCGAAACAGTGCCAATTAATTAACCACTTTTCTTAATGACTTCCCTTCGGCACCAATAATTTATGCACGGCTAACCTGGCTCTTGATTCCACTTGTTGGGAATCTGACCTGATTTCCAGCTTATGCGGAAGCGTATTTATATATTTATTTGTGTGCTTGGACCCACAAATATATATGATAATAGTGGAAACAACAAACCAACAATATATAGTAAAAGTGGCAAGAGATTTTACGTGGTTCGGCAAGCCTACATCCACGAGGATAATAATTTCACTAGAACAAAAACATTACAATATCCGGGTATACGACTCTAAATTTTATACACAAATTCAGTCTAACATACCTATTATGTATATCTCTTACTCACTGAAGTGTTTCACTCTAAACCTCCCCCTAATACTATTTCCCGACAGCCTTTTCTTCTCCCCCTCTTCCAACTTTGACAGTGTCACACAACCCGATAGAACGACCCCCTGCAGCGGGACCTCCTCCGATGACTGCAGTCAAACCCGAACACTCCTAAGGATAGTTTAGGCATGAAGACCTTCTATCTCAACACTTCCTGAAGGCGGGCTAAACCGACTTTTCTAGTAGATGAACTATCTAGGAGTTATAAAGAAAAGAGAGGAAAGAAACGTGTATTTAATAAAGGAGGGGAAAAAGCTTATTTATAGGTGAGGGAAAGTGGGTGCTTCATTTTCTTATCAATGTGGGACAAACAGTGAAAGTGAGGAAAACACAATAATAGATGTCTGCATCGTGCTACAAAAATTAATTATCTATTTGGTGTGTTTTTTAGTACTCTCTTAGTCTCACCCAATTGTTAACATTTCGGAGAGAAGGTCCGGCACGCATTTTAAGTTGCATATAAAGTATAGTTCCATAACTTATTTTTAATTTATTTTTTTTTATTTTAAATTTTTATTCAGAAAAAAAAATTAAAATAAATTATGGAATTATACTTTATATGCACTTTAAAATACGTGCCGGACTTTTTTTCCGAAACGTTAATAATTGAGTGGAACGGAGGTAGTATTCGTTAATGAACTTACAACAAACATATATAGTTGTGGTTTGTTTCTAAATTAATGCATGTCTCGTGACATTTATATTATCTCTAATCAAGTTCTGCAGAATAAGATTGCATTAGTTGAGATCGAAAACTGTGTCGTCAAGCTCCCACTTTGTTTGTATAACATAATTAAAATAAATTACAAATGACTAAATAAGTGTCTGTTTTTAAAAATTCTCTAGTGAACCAGTGTCAAACTAGACGATACAGAATAAACCCTCTGCTAACTTGTGAATTTTATTTATCAGGAAAATACTATTTTTCAAAACATTTTACAACTCATCTCTTTTTTATAAAACCTCATTTGATAACACTGCTTAACAAATAAACGAAGTCGTATGGTTTGCTGTAACAAACACTGTGATTGATATAAAGCTTGAAACTTTACATGAATATCAACACTTCTCATATATAGATTACACCACACTATTGTATCCATGGCGGGAAATTCATCCAAAGGTAACTTCTAAACTCCATCTTCTTTGAATTTCAGTTTGTTTATCTATACATATTGTATGTATTATGTATGTATATTCAATTTGAGCTCTATCTATCTATCCATATATATGTGTGTAATTCATATATTTTTATATTACAGAGACTATATTAGAGCAGCTGAGACATGGGTTTGTTAAGTTTGAGCTGGTCTCTTCTCCTGTTCCATCAATTTTAAGCTATACCCCAAGGCCTAATAGAACACACACTAGTCACAGTAATTATAAAAACAATTTGTTTTTTGCCAGAATTGGGTAAGTCCCATTTAATCCCTAGCCTTGAATTATCTATTTGTTGGCATTTTCGTATATGATTACTCGATTTCTTGAAAATTCTTGAATTTCAGAGTTGATAAATGTATAATTTATATATGTAAAAGTTTGGATTTTTTTGGATGGTGTGAGTTTGAATTTTGATCTTTCTTAGTTTGTTTGTTGACGGGTTTAAATTGTTTTATAGTGGTGATGGAGTTTCACCGGCAATGAAGAAAGTTGAACGTTATTCAGTTAAGAAAGTTACTGGTGATGGACGTTGTTTGTTTCGGGCTTTGGTACATTTTCTTTCTGTTTCTTTGTTGTTCCATTGTTTAAAATTGAAAGGTAGGAATTAGCATTCAACTTTGTAGCTAATTTTTAATGTACTATTGCCAAGTTACTACACTGCTCTCAGACATTGGTGTATGTTGAATGTGAAACCAGGTTAAAGGCATGGCAATCCACAAGGGCCTCTCTCTTAATTCACGTGAAGAGACAGAGAATGCAGGTACATACATATCGGTTCTGTCTCAGTGGTAGTACTTTCTCCTTGATTTTCTCTATAAGGTTTTACCTTGTACAATTTAATTGTTGCAAGTTTTCAAGTTTAAATTAAGATATATAAGCCGTGATGTAGCCGTTTGCCCTTTTAGTGACACATAGTTCTTACTTTTAGAACTTAAGAAGCTTTTGTTCCACATAATCTTCGTTTACACTCTGACTTTTTCACCTCTTTATTGCACCTCATTTTTCAGTAGTCTGTAATATAGTAATGGAGATTTTTTTGAACAATCCTTGGTTTTCTCTTTAATATTCTCGCCAAGTCACTAGAAGTTTATATATAATGCAGATGAATTGCGGACAGCTGTGAAGGAGGTCATATGTGGTAAGGATAACGAACAAAGTGAGTATGCAGAGGCAGTGATGGCAATTACTGTTGAGGAGTCATTAAAACGGTTAGGCTTTTACTTCAAGTCAACCTCTTTATGTTTCTTATCATGCTGGTTTAGTTTTCAGTTTTATAGTTGTTCAAGGTATTGCAATGCATTTCTCATTTTCAAAAGCCTTTCACCTTTTCTGTAGCTATTGTCAACGCATTGGAAGATCAGATTTCTGGGGTGGAGAGTCAGAGCTACTGGTTAGTGTAGAGTCTATTGATGCATACTTGTTTTGCTACCTTCCGCAATATCTGGTTTATGATTAATATAACTCTGTTTAGTTGTGAGGAAAGAATGGGTTGAGAATAGAATGAATATTTGTATGCAAAGTTAATGGTGGAAGAGAAGAAAGGGAGGGAAAAAGTGTGGAAGAAATAAAAGAGTGAAAATTTTCTACAGTAAAGATTGTGAAGAGAGTGAGTA
The DNA here is from genome assembly GCA_008931105.1 of Oenanthe javanica. Lineage (NCBI taxonomy): Eukaryota > Viridiplantae > Streptophyta > Magnoliopsida > Apiales > Apiaceae > Oenanthe > Oenanthe javanica. The sequence goes on from QRFB01003596.1 coordinate 29,783, forward strand.
CGAAAGAAAATGAAACATTTTTTTTTCTTAAATAGGTGGTCTAATGGGCTTGAGCTCTAGATTAAATTATTAGTAAACTAGCCTGTTTTATCAATTGACTACAAGCTCAAACTCATCCTGTCCCTTTTATTGGTCACACGAGAAAAAAAAGGTACAGTTGTTATTATGTTCAATTTCGAACTAGAAGTAAAAGATATGCAGCCCCAGATGCTTCTAACTATTTATTATATAAGATGATAAAGTGAATGGATAGATTCAGGTAGAAGAAAAGAGAAGTAAACTTTCTATGCCCATGATATATAGGATTTGCTATATCGCTGCACTCTTGGTCCCACCTTTGAGGAGTACGATACTGGGAAGATAGTTAGATAGACAGTGTCACATTTTCTGTAATCAGTCGAGTATCATAAGTAATTAGTAGAGAAAAAGCTTTGTGTATGAGGTGTTTGTGCAAGTTTCAATACCCGACCAACCAGTTATACTTTTTATTTGGAGTTGCTGCCATAATTGTGGCCTAGCCTGTTGGCATCTAATATTGCAGCCTAGCTTGTTTACTAACAGTTTTTTAGATTTGTAATTAAAGAGAAAAATTAGATATGAAGTAAACCGAAAATGTAAACTGCTTTTGGTGCAATGGTATTAGCCTAGAGGCTGCTAGGCATGAAAATATGCATTTGAAGTGCGTGATCATCTCACTGCTTGCCAGTTGCCACAGTGCCTGTAGATTCATAGGCAAATTAGGTCGTTCTAAATTAAATTTCACATTCTGATTCTAGGTTGTATATTCTCCACAGGTACTGTCAAAGTTGTGTCACCAGCCGATCATTGTCTACATACCTGAACATGAGGTATGTCTCAACAATATACCGATATCAAATGGAACATACAAATGTAATCAATGTGGAAGTTGATTTTGTTGCGCTACAGGCTTTAAACTAAGCGGAAGTGAATTCAGCAAATGTGGCATAAGAATTCCAAAGCCTAAAGTTGCTGGGCATATTGAATATAAAAACTTGATTTACCTGACTAATTATTTAACTGGACTATTAATTAGACAATTGTCATTGTAATATCTGACCATGTAATATTCACAAGTATTGTGAACCTCCCTCCGTACATCTTTCTTAGTTTCTGTATAACATATATGTCTGCCTGTTGGGTTGACAGTCCTGATGACAATCTATAAGCCATAACTAATCATTATATCTTAATTTGACTAGCATAATCAATCATCAGCAGTTCTGATTCTGGCAAATTAATCATCATTACATTGTCTTAATCATGCATGTTTATGAATTGTGATTAACTGCAGCACGCCAAGGGAGGTTATGGATCGGGTTTCATTCCAATTGCAGAGTATGGAGCGGACTATGGCAAGGCTTCATGGACAGGCAAAGCTAAGAAGGCTGTGAGGCTTCTGTACAGTGGCAAAAACCATTATGATCTTCTTGTGTAAAATTTGTTGTCAGTCAATTTTGTTTGTACCTGCAAATGCTGAGGCCAGAAATTCAATTGTTTAAAATTATGAACGACAATTCACATACTGTAAGGTTGAGTAAAATTACTTTCAAGTAATATTGTGAACATAATGTGTTTCTTTCGGCAGTAGTACTTTTGTAAGATGTGGCATGGATATATAACACTCATTTATTCTTCTATTAGAAAACAAGTCACCTAAATATATTGTTTTTTGAAATTTCTTTTTCTTAATAATAATTTAAGTATTATATTTTTACTCAAAAAATGAAAATTGAAAAAATAATATAAGTAATTTTTTTTACATTTTAAACTACATAAAATAAGTTTTTTTGTTTTGTTTTGACAAGATCTACATAAAGTAAGTTTAAAACGATATTTATTTTGAAACGGGGAATATTACTTTCTGGTCTATAATTTTTGAGGAAAATAAATTAAATTCATATCACAATTGTGATAACTTATAATTCAATTAAAATGATTTGTGATGAATAAAGTGAGAAGGGTGTATTTATCTAGAACAGGAAATATAACAGAAATCAACGTCCCAGACAGACCAACCATAAACATCGACATATACATACAGCCTATACATACAAACAAAAAGTCTGAAAATTCTAGGGTTTTGGTAGAGGAGAGATAATAAAAAAGAGACAATGGAAGGGGCAATTAATGGAGGTATGTTGTATCATGAAGTACAAGAATCGAAGCTTTGTGCTGTACATTGTGTCAACACTGTTTTACAAGGTCCTTTTTTCTCTGAATTCGATTTGGCTGCTCTCGCTTCCGATCTCGATCGCACCGAGCGTCAGATGTTGCTCGGTGGACCTCAAAGTGACGATGCTTTTGTCTCCGAGGACTCGCATAATGTCTCGCTCGATGGCGATTTTAGTATCCAGGTCAAAAAGTTTTCATTTTTATCTAGTTGATATGTGTTAGTTATGTGATTTGATTGTTTTGAGGATGATGAATTTGAAATTGTGGTTTTGATGAATGATTAGTCGAAAGTTTTGATTTTTACTGAATATTTGTATGTAGCGATTAGGTTGGGTACTTGGATGTGGAGATAATGATTTTAGTAGTTTAAACATATCAAGTTATTGGTTTTAGTCATTAGTTGTGATTTGTGAATATAGTGTTACCTGGAAGAGGGGAAATTAAACATATGTTTAAGCTCGGTTATTTTAGAAAATGATGAAAAGGTTATCATTTTCAAGGGGTTTTTTTAATTAGAAGGATGTTTCTTTCTTGACATGTAAATTGGAAAGCAGTTGGTTGAAGTTTGCCTGAATTCGGAAAGTACGAAAGTCCTTCGTCTTTATTTTTTTATCTTTGCAGTCAAAAACTGCCAGATACAGCAGAGGCTCTATACCCTAATTTACACAGTTCACTTGGTCCAGTTAACTTCATAATGTGTGTCTTGAGTTGTATATGGGTATAGGCTCTCCTGGCTAACGGTATATGTGTTCCTAAACTAGGTGATGCAATGTTTCGTTGGATTATAATGTATGTAGTCTCAAGTTTCAAAACTTTCATCCTAATATATTAATATATCTATCCCAAGTCCCAACTCATTAGACCCTTTGTTTGATATGGTATGTGGTCATTGGTACATTGCGCAGAGAAATGATGATAAAAACATATATTAAAGGTGAAATAATATAATCAAACATCTATGAAAAACTTAAATTTGTTTTCTTTCCTGTTACTGTGTGCTGAAGCAAATTATGATGCATATTTCCGAGCAATGTTGAATGGAAACGGGGCCAGAAAAGTTTAGTTGTGGGGACTAAAATATAATAAAAAATATAAGCTAATATATTTATTTAATATTTTTATCTTAGTTGGGGCTAAAAAAAAATTGTATTAAATACTTGTATGTAATTTTTTGTTCTAGTGCGGGCTTTAGATCCCACCAGCCTCTTTGTATCTATGCCATTGAGCACAATTATCTGCCTTGGATGCTGCTGCTTGTAAATTTGGGTATGTTTAGTTTACAGTTTTCAGAAGTATAGGTAGCTGAGTTGGTTTGAAGCTTTTTCTTATCAACTGTCCTGAACTATTCCTTAAGAATCAACAGATTAATACTTTTAGATTGCCCTGAAATTATAGGCTAAATCTGCCAACTGTAGCAATGAAATTTAATCTAAAATCCAAGAAAGGACATGAAATCTGCTTGTAGTCATATGAAATCAAGTTTTAAGGGGTGATAGATGTTGTGAATGTACAAGAAAAAGAGTTCTTGCTGCTGGATGCTTTTTTGGCTGACCTTATATATGCTTTGAGCAATACTGCCAAGACACAAAACTTAGTTTAGATTCTTTTCACATAAAATTAAAAGAGTCAAATGAGTTGTTTATTTGTTGTTACAAGTCAGTTGACAAGACATTAGAAGTAGATACCACTTCATGGTGCTTTTGAACTTGCTAATTTGACTCTGTAAATTTTAATGAGCTACAAGTTAGCTTGTGACTCACTAAATACATTAGACATATTTTTCTCATCTTGTGGCACCATAATGATAACTAGGACACTGGGTTAATGGTTGTTATATTTCTTTTGCAGGTTTTACAGAAGGCTTTGGAGGTGTGGGATTTGCAAGTTATTCCTCTCAACAGCCCTGTGGCCGAACCTGCTCAGATTGATCCAGAGCTTGAAAAGGCTTTTATCTGTCATTTACAAGACCATTGGTTTTGTATTAGGAAGGTGAATGGAGAGTGGTACAATTTCGATAGTCTGTATGCAGCACCGGAGCACCTTTCCAAGTTTTACCTTTCAGCCTATCTTGATTCTTTAAAAGGCTTTGGCTGGAGTATTTTTTTAGTGAGGGGAAATTTTCCAAAGGAGTGTCCCATCTCATCCTCGGAGGCTTCTAATGTTTTTGGGCAGTGGCTACTACCAGAAGATGCAGAGAGAATAATAAAATCCTGCAACACTGTACAAAGAACACCTGACAGAACCACTCGATCCCAACAGCAGCAGGATCCGTTTCTTCAATACGGTAGAGCAGGATCACTCTCAGATGCAGAGGATGAAGATCTAAAAGCTGCAATAGCTGCAAGCTTGATGGACTCCTCGCCTGCAACAGTTACCCCCAAAGCCGAAACTGGTACCTCGGAAAAAGAAGATAAGGACACAGTAGAGAAAAAGCATGATGACTGAGTTACAAGTCGAAGTTTATTTATAGATGAAGAGGCTTATCAAGAAATTTCCACCGATGTTACTGTTCATGAATTCATCATCTATTCAGTTTGGTTTGATTAATCCTGGAGTTCCTCTTGCGAAATCTTTCACCTGGTTTTGATATTTGCTGAAAACTGCTAGTATTGTAAACTTGAATGCATGAATATAACATTCCGAGTGTATGATAGCGAAATTTAAAGTTTTGATTTTTTTTCTTTCACCCTTGCAAGTTATATCAGTGGTTTTGATACGAAAATTCCTAGTGTTTGTTTAAACTGTAGAGTAGAGACTCTTGTTTACCAATCATTTTTATGAAGTTTAAAAGTTAAACCCTACACAGATTTCGTGCTATGCCAGATTTGTCATCCGATAAAAAAAATCAAGTACTGTACAAAATAAATAAAAAATAGTGAAAGCAGCTAGTAGTCCCCACTGCCCCCACATGAATACTAATGGTATAGCACTATAGCAGTCGGCATTCAGGGGTGGCTATGAGCCAGTTTGTTAAACCGCTTTAAGTCCAACTTAAAGCAGTTTTTGAAAAATATATGTTAGCGTAATAAGTTAGAAACCGATTTAAAAACAGAAATAAACAAGGAAATTGATTTAAAATAAGAAATAAGTATTAAGTACTTTTTTCAATGACTTATTTTTTTTATTTTTCTATTTTGATAAAAGTTATTCATATATAATAAATTACTCATAAATCACTTTTATTTTTATTATTATATTTTTAAAAACTCATAAATCATTCATAAATCAAAATCACCCAAATATGCATTTTAAACTCTCAAATTATCACGTTAAACTATTTTAAATTAGAGAAACGGGTCTGCATCTCTATCCTACTTTTTTAGTATACATTACACACTGTGCGTGTATGTGAGTGTACAATACACACACCTTTGTATACTATTTGATGAGCCTAGACAAAAGGTGGGGATAGAACTATAGAAGTTTACCGGAAAGAACTGTTCTTTACTTGAAATTGAAACGACAGAATAAATAAAGAAGATTATACTTTTATCTGCAGATCATACTAGACGTTCAATGAGATTATCTCTACATTGAAGTTTCTGGCTTTTGGTTTTTTAATTTTGCAAATATGGGTTCATCAGATCGATTGTTTAACAGGGAAAGAAATGTTCATGAGATCCTTGGAGGAGGACTAGGTAAATCATTTAACATGCAGCTGTGTAAAAGTGTTTATACTATATGTGTTTGTATCATGGATTCATTGTGCTTCAGATACTCTTTTCGCTATATATATATATATATATATGATGTTGAATTCAAGTCACATTTGGGTGTTTTCGAGTCTAAATGAATAGGCAATGAGTTCATTGTTATTTTCGATTCATAATCATGATCTGAATTGCTGCTATAGGCAAAAGTTGTTAAAATTTGTAAGCAGGAACATTAGACATATGCAGAATTATTGCCAATCAGACTAAAGTAGGAAATTATAGAAACCCAACACTTGTTATTGATTTGCAGTTTTGAGGAGAAGGAACAGGCTTATTGTTATGATTGTTTTCTGTAACAGTTGCTGATTTGATGCTATGGAGGCATAAAAATCTGAATCAGGGAATACTAATAGTTGCTCTTGCTGCTTGGGTGGTGTTTGAGAGATCTGGATATACACTAATATCATTTGTTTCTACTGTTCTCTTGCTCTTGTTTTCCATTCTTTTTCTTTGGGCCAAATCTGCTGCAATTGTAAAACGGTAAGAGGAAATGTTGTTTGTGTTCTTCTTGAACTAAGTTGAGAGTTTATTTTCCAGGAAAGTAATCAGCTAAATTGGCATATCTAGTGTATGCAACTAAGGAATGTTTTATAATGTGAATTTGCCATCTCGAGATTTTGCAACATTCTGCAGTTTCATTGTGTCCGTTTTGATTCCAATACAGTGTCTTAGTGTCTCGTTAGCAATAAATTAACAGCGATATCTTAATGCTAAGAAAGAAGGATCATGATAACGTCCGATCTTAATAGGCAGTATAATTACATGATTACATGCTGTCACAAATTATTTGAGCTGCTATCTTATTAGCAACAAAAAATACTTTTTGATGCTATATTATAGCAATAGCAATAGATATTTAGCATCTAGCATTGGACTTGTTCTTATACTCCTGTAAATGGTTATGAACAGACCTGCTCCACCCTTACCAGATTTTTACCTATCTGAAGAAACAGTGAGTAAAGCAGCAGCCTTTATCCGAAAGCACATTAATGCTTTGCTCTCTATATCCCAGGATATTGCATTGGGTAAAGACACACGGATGTTCATGAGAGTTTCCACATACCTGCTCTTAATATCCGTGATTGGCTGCTTTATGGACTTCCTTACTTTGGGCTACATCAGTAAGTTTTTATCGTTTCTTGAATTCATGGTGCATATATTCTCACGTGGAATTCTTAAAAATTTGTCCTTGATATGATTGCCTTGATACCAAGTTTAGAGTTTGATATTGAAAGCACGATATGTTTTAATGGATCGAGTTGCTAAATGTATAGTTATTTTTTGTGCAGTTTATCTATTATTTGTTGTATTGATAATCATAACCTGTGTACATGTAACTTATAAAAATGGCCACTCTGGCAGGCCTTCTCATTGTTCTTACAGTTCCAGCAATTTATGAGAGGCATGAAGATCAAATTGACAAATATGTGTTGATGGGGTACAGGACATTGATGCAGTTATACGTGATCCTCAACCGAGAGTATATATCTAAAGCTTATCACTGGATTATGGAAAAGCAAAACTTCAGTTGATTACAAATCTTCCTCTCAGTATCCACTTCTTGTGTGTGGTCTGAGTAATGACAAAGTCTACGCACACGGCAAATCTTACCCTCCAGAGATCCTACTACGAAGAGCCAAACATACAGGGTATTTTTGAACAAAAAATCACCGACTACTCAAGGTCTGTGTGAGTGTGGTCTGATCTTCTCTCTTCTGTTACATTTTAGCTTTGGTGATATTTTTTTGTTGTGGTTTGGTATATGTAAAGTGAGGTTGTAATCTTAGCTATAAAAAAAACTCTGAATCTAAACAACAAAATGAAAATAATCTTTTGCATTTTTTTTGCAAAATATACAATCTTCTGCATTGGTTGTGCAATGACAAACTTCATAATATATTCTTACACGATTAATACGGCAACACATTTTGTACTAAGAAATTTCATACAAAACCATAAATATATTCTCATTAAAATAATAATTTACAAAAATATCTTTTTAAAAATAATTTAATATCTGACATTAGAAAAAATATGAATATATGAGTCTAAGGTTAAAAAGGTCATTTTAAAAACAGTCAACCCAAGTTAAAAGTTGACCTAAACAGTAAAAATAGGCCAACCCAGATAAAAACCATTTCTAACCCTTATTATAAACCCGTTCTTGAAAATCCGGGTCTGAGTCTACCCTAATTACCAACCATGGCTTCCAAACTCCAGTTCTCCATTATCAATGTGACCACATTTTTAAGGTAATGCCATCTGCAATGATCCTACATTTTACGAAATTGTTATTTTTGTTGTTGTATAGACATGCATAATGTTGAAGTTCAGTTACCATTTTTTATATGACTTCAAAAATATATATATGAGTTAAATGTAATGAAGCCCAGAACTTGTTTGGTAAAAGTTCTGATATGACTTGGCTTGTTATGCATTATATGATTTTTCTTGTAAGTTATGTTTTGTACCATGTATGTAATAATGTAGTTTGTTTTAGTACTAATAAAACCTTACTAACATGTAAAAATTGAGACTTTGAGAGTGCTGGTTTAAAAATGGTGACTTTGATTTATTATGAATTTGTTTTTGTAAAGATAAAACCCATCCAACGAACTACGGTGAGAAACTAATATATGTTCGTGATAAAATGGGTGAACTTTATAAGGAATATAGTCGCTTGAGTGTTGTTCCTTGCACATCAGTTACATCTTCTCGAACCTATTGTTGTGGAGTTAAAGAGGAAGACATTGATGACATGGATGTAAGCAATGTATATTTGAATTGCATGTATATGTTTTTTGTTAATTCTGTCAGTGTTTACGGTGTATATAACACAGACTTTCACTTTCTGCATATCACTCTATTATTTGTACTAAATTTGAATATTTCTTTTTCATAGGACTTCAACTTATTCTTAAATCAAAAACATGAACTCAATCTGGGTAAATCACAATTGGATTCATATTTGGAAGAGAGTAGGCTAGACCGAAAGATGTCTTTGGATGTTCTTAGTTATTGGAAAGCAAATAAAAGTAGGTACACAGTTCTATCACTCATGGCACGAGATATCCTAACCATTCCAGTTACAGCCGCTGCACCACAAACATCTTATAGCTCTGGAGGACAGACTATTAACAAGTACTGTGATTTGATCACACCAGAGAATGCAGAAGAAATAGATGCCCTGCTATGCACACAAAGTTGGTTGTATCCATCTGAAGGTAAATCCTCAGATGTCTGTGTTCTTGTTATATTCTATTTCTGAATTTTCAAATCACATGTATGATGTATGTAACTTATTTGATTAATTGTAGTTACTGGACAAGAACAAGATGATGATAATTTAATCACGGACATCGAGTCATTAGTTGCTGCTTGATCTCAGATAAAAATATCTCAGTATACACAGCTAATTGTATGTGCGACTCAATTTGCATGCTTATATAGATTATAATCAGCAACAAGCATCAAATTATTGTTTAAATGTTTTGCAGGTTCGCTCACTACGATCAAGTTCCCTCTATTTTTCTTTGCTAATTCATTACATATGTTGTAAAAAAAATTGGTTTATGTGATTTCAGATTTTAAGTGTTTTCGGTCTCTATTTCCACGTGAACAGTAAAATTCTAGTGTTATGTACACACACTTCAGACATGCCCGGGGAGGACTAAATTGCCATTAACAGGGAAGTAGTGAAAGACTGAAAGATGGTATTTATTTTCTGCAGGGATATTGAATTTTCAAAATATTGATTCTCTTGGTCGGTGTCGTGACTCGAATGGAATTCAAAAATTTCGAGAGAAATATTCAATGAGCTATGTTAGGCATGTGTAAAAAATTGTCTTATATTTATGCTTCTATTTGTAAGGGGGGGAAACAATCTTTTACAAAGTTAACTACATCTGTGTGCATGTGGTAAAATCCAATACGACCCGAAACCCGACACGAACCTGACACGGAAAAATATGAATTAGGATTGGGATTTTTGCGTTTCGGGTCAGGGTGGGGTAAATTTTTACCCGTTCGAGTTCGGGTTGACCCAGAATACATGAACCCAACCCGAAAATTTAATATATATAATATATAAATATAAATTTGTGATATATTTACATATTATTTAAATAATTATATTCAAATATCATCTCATAAAGTTACTATTATATATTATTTAATAAATTATAAATAAAAAAATATATAAAAATAGAATAATTAATTTTTAATAATTTTCGGGTCAAAACATGTCATTTTTGGGTTGACCAGGTGCATAACAAGTCGGATTCGGGTTGAAATTTTCAACCCGTTTCGGGTTCAAGTTGACCCAGAAACCCGATCCGTTATCCGAAATTGTCGCCCTGGAGCAAATTTCCCGCCAAATAAATAAAATGTCCTATCCAGACAGATGTAGACTTCATGCAGATTGATTAGATTTGGGCCTCCTCTAACTGGATCCTATATGATTGATTGATTGGTAAAGGAAATCGGTTAAAAAGCTGATGTAGAGTTCACATAAGCTGATGCATAACGCCTGTACAAAGAAAAGTGTTATATTATGGACGTGTTTGAAAATTCTCGAGCTGGTTGAGTTTTGATTTTTAATTCTCAAGCTTATAAATGAAGTCGAGCCAAGTAGCAGCTTTTCGTGTAACCTGAGCTAAGCTCGGGTGATACTGCATCTCATATATTCGTCCCAGCTTATGCTTGGTCTTCTTTTAACCATATGAAGTATATCTAAAGGTTCTTGGAGCCACTAGATATTTGCATTATGGATTTATCTTTCCTACCTCTTTTTGGTTGAATCGCATCGACATTGACATTACTCGAGTAAGCAAGAATTTAAATATTAAACATACTTGGTGAAATCTCGTCAATCTCAGGTAGCTCAAACCGTCTCTAACAAAGCTAAAACATCTCAACATAGGAGCACTATATTAGACCAAGGTTGGCATGCTCAGTGGTCTTTTGCTCGAAGAAAAATTCACCAGTAAGCAAAACAACAACTTCAGACATCGCTGGCCTTAGAGAAGCCGGCGACTGAGTGCACATTAAGGCGAGATGTACCATCTTTTTAACATATTCTCTATCATATTCATTTGGATCCAGTTTCTCATCGACCAAGTCAAAATGCTTGTCATCTTCGTATAACTGCCAGGCCTGCATTATGACACGTAAAGCAGACTCGGTGAATAATGAAATTAAAGTTTGTGTTTCACGTAAACAGATTTTGCGTACATGTTCAAGTAGTGAACCATTGACAGGCTCAGTGCAGTGAAGGCCACTTATAATTTCAAGGACTACAATTCCAAAGCTGTAGGTATCAACTTTCTCAGTCAAGTGTCCATGAATTGCATATTCTGGTGCTATGTAACCCCTGATATGTTGAATCACTTTTTATTACTAAATTTGTCAATTGTTGTGTGGTTTTATTATACAAAGTACAATATCTCAAAATTTCTATTGAAATGACAAATATATTTAAGAAAAAATCAAGTGATTGTTAGTTTTCTTACAATGTGCCAGCAAATCTAATGCTAATTGGATGACTTTGATTCTCACGTGTGAGTCTTGCCAACCCAAAATCTGCAATTTTTGGTTGAAAACCATCATCGAGTAATATGTTGCTCGATTTGATATCTCTATGTATGATACACAAATGAAATTCTTCGTGAAGATAAGCGAGGCCCCTAGCTATGCCAAGAATTATATTAACACGTTGTTTCCAGGTAAGCGTCCCCTGTTTTTCACCTGCAAGATAGGAACATATACTAGCACTGCCTTTAATGGAAAGAACATATTTATCAAGGCTGTTCACAAGAAGTGTCTCGTATATATGTTTAGGTCAACTCACCGTATAAGAATTTATCCAGGCTTCCGTTCGCCATGTATTCAAAGACAAGAAGTAGCTCTGATCCTTTGCCACTGCATCCCAGTAGACGGATGACATTCCGGTGATGAACATTACTTATTAGCCTAACTTCATTTTCAAAATCTGTTTTTGCTTTGTTAGAAGTTACAGCATGTTTCTTCACTGCAACTACATCTCCATTAATTGTTATGCCCTGTTCATTGACATAACCACATAAAATTTATAAGTGTCTATCAATACTCGATTGTTGTAAGTGAGAGATTACCTTGTATACATCTCCAAAACCTCCTTCTCCTATTATGTAATCTTTGCTAAAACTCTTTGTCGCTAATTTTAAATCTTTGAAACTGTAAGTAATTGTACCCTGCAGCTTGGTTACCTGTAATATATCACCTAGTATAGTAAAAACAAACCATTAAGAGAATGGTAAATAAAACATAGACTCCTCTATCTTATGACAGATGACCTGTATATTCATGCAATCAAAGGTTGATGTTAGCTTAATAATGCTTAGTCACCTCTTTCAGCTATCTTCGGCTTCCTGACTAACTGATACCATAAAAGCGAAGCAATTATAAGGAAAAGAAAGCATACACCACCAACAATCCCAAGAATATATTTTCTTGTGCTTGAACTTCCTGGAATATACAAATTCACTAATCACGTTATCTTCCATACATCATAATTTGAATCAAATGTGGATGTGGTCAAAACCTAATCACGGTTAGCAAAAGAACTATGAACTAGCAATAATTTAGTATTCAAATAAAATGACAATTTAGAAGATATAATACAGTACTTTAAAACTGAGTTTATCGAGATAACAATAAATTAAGTATATATGAAAATAACTTAGTGTTGATCACGTATTACCTCCTCCTGTGTATGGTGTGATATTAGTTATGTTCCTATCAGCGAAAAAAGAGCTGTCAGAGTATCTGAGAAAACAAGCTACTTCCACAGAACTTCCCCCTGGTTGTGGAAGACATGTTTTCAAGCTAGTATATGTCCTTGTCAAGCAACTTCTGCAATCACTTTGGCTTATAGTCTCCACACACTGAGCCACAGCATACACTGTTGGTGTTGTACCACTACTGGACACTTGCCTTTTTGCTGCTGCAAAGTAATTCTTAATCTTTGGTGTGGCAGCAGCAACATCGGTTAACAACCCTTGTACTATGGAATTAAAAGCACTTGCCTCAGCCACGCTATGATTATAGTCACAAACCCGAATAGGGCTATCAAATGTTATCTCTTTGGAGAAGTTGTGAATCCCGTACCTATATTTATCATAAAACCGTAACTGCAGGTCACTTGTTAAATCTAAATTATATGAATTGAACGAGTAAGATTTTGGAAGGATTTAAAAAAATGTACAAGTACTTTTGTAATTAATTGTCGTAATCATTGTTTCCTCGTGCCTAAAAAGTTAAACGGACAAACAATCTTAATGTAGGAATCATTAAGCATAAGCTCATTCTGATTTTTAGCTTTATAACCTCAACAGTGGATTTGCTTTTAGTCGGAGGCAAGTAATTGTACAAGTCAAACATATGGCTGAATGATGTAACACAAGAAAATGGCAGAAAAATAATTACATGTCACCACCCTTGATTTGTTTTTTTTGTTATGTTCTAGGTCCACTCATGGCCAAGCATTTTCGGAGTTGTTTAGCTCAGGAGGTGGTGGTGGTAGTGTGTTTCGGAGGAATGGAATATTGGAATGGGATTAAAATGGAGCTAAAAGTTGTCAATTAATGGAGGTAGAAGGGAAAAAGATAATGTTGATCTTATATGTTGGTAGTGTAAAAGACGATTGACAGAAGAAGATATGAACTTTCTGAAGGTAATGGTGTATAAGAATGAGACTAGCTACCTGACCTGCGTGAAATGGATGAAATGAATTATGAGTAATTTGATCAACAGAATGACTTTTACTTAATGAGTTAACAATATGATGAAATAGTCACTTCACTACAACATCATTTCAGTTATTCGGGCTAAAAACAATATTAAAGGTAGAACACTGACAATCAGATGTTAACCTGAGGAAGCATCTTTGGTATATAAAGTGAGCACCATCCACATTAGCGTTGCACTTACGTCTAATTTGAGTGACACCAGCATCAAAGCAAGCCAAACAATCCACAGTTGAAAGATAGTTCCTGCACTGAGCCATCCCAAACACATCTGTTTCATATGCTGTCACAAAGTGTGCATTATACAGCTGTTTTCTCATGTCTGTGAAGATCTTGTTAACACTGCTTAAGAAAATCGACAGGTCCACGGATACATTGAAATTAGTGCACCTTTCTAGTATCTCCTCGTTTTGAGAGTCCGATATTACTCCTTTCATGATCATCAATACAATCACAAAAATATGGCCAAAGGAGATGATGCCCTTCATTCTCATCCTATTTAATTGTGTTTGGAAGAAAATAGCTATGAGTTCTGAGTCTTGAGCTATGTATCGGTTAGCTGGTTTGTTTCTAAATGGTTAGCAGATAAATTAACATTTATATAAAGTGTGCACTTGTTCAACTCCAAACTAGATATTAGTAAGAACCCAAACCAGCCTGGACACCTTGATCATTGTTAATTTCATTAGTTATTTTTTATAATGCACGTTATTAATATAATACTTAAATATATTTATAATTTCTATTTCAAATTCTTATGGCCGTAATCATATTTATGTCAACTGATTCTGGATTCCAAATGTCAAAGTTGTCTGCCCCCGCAAATTAGATGAACAAGTCAATTTTTTTATAGTTAATCTCCGATTGCAATTTGCAAGATACATTATTAGCTCACAACATAATCTAGTCAACTAATTTTGTATCTGCCGCCACTCAATATTGTCTGATTAACGAAAGTAACTGTGTGTCCTCTGCAATCCAATATACAAATTTGAACAGCGTGTAACAATCTCATGCCATGGTCATTTTCCAGATTCAGGTTGCCAGCTTGATCGACTTTGTTATTAAAGCCATTTTGAATTTAAATGCAAATAATATAGTTGTAGTTTGATTCTCTATATGTCTTCATATATAATGTTCTGGCTTGGTTGAGTATATATATATGGAACAAATGAGATCAGGTACACCAATCATATTAATTAAATAAATACACTCTTGTAGTTTCATTTGATCATTTCTTCCTAGCTATCATTATTGTCTGTACTGGAATATTTTGGTATTAGTTTAATACAAAATCAGCACAAGTAGAATAGTGACCTGTGAAGGTTTATGTGAGATACTGATATGAAAAGAGATCGATTAATATATTAAAGTCAGAGCCAACTTATTTCTGGTTGATGAATATATAATTTAAGTATAATAATAAAGCCAACTACTGGTTTCTTGTCGACTAAATTATTATGTGATTGTTTGATTTGAAAAGCTGTGTTCGTATATGTTTTCTTCTCAGAAGATTAGAGTCAAATACATTTTTTATTCAACAGTATATCATATATGCATGCATTAGCTTTTTCTAAAAGGATACTTACATTATTAATCTTTTAACGCGATTACATTAATCTTAATTTACCGCATAAACATAACTCAGACTCTGAGAGTACAATCATATATATGGATGAACATGGTGTGACTGTGATGAAACTATTTCAAGCCTAGTAATGATCTTGCTGCCCTGCTAAGATTCAGGATTAATGATGACTTATCAGAGAGATGGTTTCAATTCAAGTCTCACATCGAGAAGATAAAAAATATTTATCTTAAATATAAGCGACTTTTTAGAAGGAACCCAAAATAAATTTGTATGAGTTAATTGACTCGTTTAAAACGGACAATATCATATTAATAATAATGTGAGGTTAAGGTGTTAACATGAAGAATAATAAGAACAATACATTATTAATTTATGTTATGCTGTGTGATTTCGAACGTGAATTTATCTAATAGGCGTGTTTATTTTCATTCATATGAACAAGAAGAAGCCCTCTTTATTTGTTAAAATTGAACTCATGCATGAATTATATACGCTATGCAGCAATGCAGTTTGCTAAACTCTACAACACATGCACTGCCTCACTAGTTAATGTAATACAAAATAATCTTGTCAAAAAAAATACAAAATAAATTTTATGGGCTGTATCCTGTACCCAAATTTAATGTATTGCTATGTCTAATAGTTCAAATTTGTATGGACTTTCTAAAAGTACAAGATCTTATGTTATACTGGCCCTTGTATATAGGCCCGATATTTAGATTAGTTGAGTAGGAGACTCGAACTGTATTACAATACTGAAAGAACAGAAATCAATTATTTAGTCAACTTGGATAGAAAAATATCCATTAAAATTTAGGATTATTTAATTAGAATTTTAAATAATATTTTAAAATTTAGGATAATCTGGATTTTAAATAATGATTTAAAATCTAGGGGTATTCAATATTGATTATTATTAATCAATTAAAATCTAAGGGTATACAAAAACTTATTAACACAATTCATAGATTATGTTAGATTTTCCTATATATTTTATATGTTTTAAAATTACATCTTAATACAAGAGATTCTACTGGATTTATAGTTAGTTATTATAAATCAATTGTTTGAGTTTTGATTTATATGATATTATCTAAAAAAGTAATTATCTTGATGTGAAAAAAGGAAAAAAAAATGAATTGATTTGTTAGAAGAGTCACAAAAATGAGTTACGGATAATTTTGTTATAAAAAATAGACTTTTTAAGCAAATTTGATAAAAATTTGGTGAAAATAAATGAAAATTTGAAAAAAATTATCGTAAATTTATGTTATATCATATAAATTTTTATAATTATGCCTGGAAAATTTTTTAAGAGTTCATTTAAATTTTCGTCCCAGGGTCTTCAACAAGTCAAGAACGGCCCTCCCCATCTTATACAATGACTGATCAGGATTTAATTGTATACGTAACAGCGTGAGTGAACAACTGAAAAAAAAATTGACTGGCAACACTTTTTAATAACTTAATTATATCCTAGTAGACCACGGAAACCTAGAAATATAAAAAGAGTAATGCTAGATAATCCAACAAAGTTACCAAGATATTTTTTCAAAATAACATGGCAATTGTGACCAGAATAGAAAATTTTAATTTGTATATTAATGTAAATGTACGAGAACTCTATCTCATTTATTATTTTGACAATCAATTAAAATTAGGCAAATATAATTTGAGAATGTTTTTGAGAAATAATTTTAAGAGTCCAGTATTTCTCATATAGAAAAGGCATCTATATGATAATTAATAACTTCGTGTGAACACAAATCGATTCGATAATATAAGTGATAAGGATTTATTCTCAATTTATGAAAATAGTTACGAAATATGGAATTGATACGAATTTTTTTAAAATATCGTTCGAGGGGTTATTTGTCATCATGTATAATTGTATAGTTGTTGTATATACTATGATGAATTGATGATAGAGTATGGTCTCAGCGTCTCACCGTAAACTTCATATTCTGGTAATGCTTTTTTCATGGCAATGATATATCATGATCTATGATGCTATGATCTTCACAAATTGTTATATCCGTTTTGTTTGTATGCTAATAATTTGCTTAAACTTTTTGTTCACGCTTTATTGTTTTTCTTTCTCCTTTTTTTAGACACTGTTACAGTGTTACTACTTTACGAAAAGCCTATTGATTTTCCATTTCTACGTACTAAAAGTGACTTGTTCTTTTTTTGTTTGTTTTTTGCTAAATAAAAGTGACTTGTTCTTAGCTAAGGCAAGTAGGGCTACTTTCTAAAGAAAAATAAAATGTAATATAAGACTAGAATAATACAGAGCATGAATTTTGTTGGTATTATAATGCATGCGTAGCGTGTTTAATATGAAAATTTATAAATGTAATGGTACGTAAATGAAGGTTTGTTTTTTTATTCAAGTAGGCAACTCGAAAATTTTGAATACACTGCATATAGAAATTATATATCTTTCACATGCAATGTCTCTAATTCTCAATAAGAACGAAGTTACAATTCTCATTGGCTGTAAAGTCAATATTATAACAAAATCTAACTAAAAAAGTAATTAATTAGTTTTATTAATCCTCTAAAAGTGTTTAATTAGGATCGGTCGTACTTGTAGTCTTGTACCTCGTCCCACAATGTACCAATCTATGAATTCTTATAATTAAAGAAGCATTAAATAAAAAGATGAAACTTGAAAGAAAACCCCACTCTAAGATTCATATATTGCACCGACTGATTGTGTATCGAGCTGTGGGGATTCGAAGATGTGATATGATTTTATGTCTCTCTTGTATATCCTATTTTCATTCAAACAAATCCCAGAAAATCATTTTAACGAAAAAATCCCAGAGATTCCCATGTCACAACATTACATAAAATCTAAAATTGCATGTGTATAGAAATGGATTTTAATTTTCACCAAGATTTGAATATTCTAATTGAAAATAGTAATAATATATCGATTAAAATTAATAAGGGTTAGTGTAAAGATAAGAGTTATGTCTCGATACAGAATGTATAAAAAAATACAGATAAAATTCATCAAGTATTTTGAATTTATAAATTAAGTATAACCATGTAGT
>QRFB01003597.1:4781-48119 GCA_008931105.1 Oenanthe javanica
TATATATATATATATGTATATATATATATATATATATATATATATAACCTTTTGACTTTATTAACTGAAGTTAACTACCCAAGCCAAATGCGGTAAATGAGGTTCTCTCTTTCAGAAAGATTCCACCTCCTACCTGTTGGGAATAATTAAAACTAAACACAACAATGGGGCAGTTATATAAACAATTAACAAGAACAGGCAGATTAAACCAATTAACAAAACAAAGCATGAAGGTTGAAACAAGATATGTAAATCAGTAACTGCAAAGACAAGAGAAAAGATAGAAAACTTAGCTCTAATAGAAGCTTTATGCATACACTAATAGAACCAATTGAACTGCTGAGTCGTCAAGCCTTGCAAGAAGTTTTGACTGTTCTTAAAGATATTATTGCCCCACTATACTGTGTTGGGTTGCAGTAATATCACTTCCAGGATAAAACAACACAGAGTACATCATCCACAGATACGTAGCACTCAACAGCGACTAGCACCTCAGTTCGCCCAAAAACCTATGCACTTTATATATGCGAGGTAGGAGAAAGATGCACACCTCAATTTTCCTGATAACCTATGCAATTTATTTTTAACTATGCAAGGTACAAGCAAGAGGCACACCACAAATATATAGGCATCTTGAGCTGCTCTTATCTTATTTTACTCGATGTGGGATGCAGAGTTTTACAAAGAAAATAGAGTTTTGCAAGATGGGTTTTATTCGTTACTTATATTATTCAGATTAAGTAATATTAATATTCCAATATATATATATATATAGTCTGATTATTGAAATAATCCTTACTCAATATATTTAATATTAATATTAAATAATCAATATAAATAAATCAAATAAATTTGCAATTAAAAGATATAAAGTACTCAATAGCATCATGTGACATAAGCATTCTACTTACACTAGTAGTTGTAAACAACACTAACACAAGATGCTATATAAACTTATTATCTTTCCTTTATAAATTCAATGTGGGACAAACCCCACATAACCCATTTCAAACAAGCAACTTCAACTCAATTTCTTTATGGATTACACTAAGAAAATGTCTTAGATCCAAACATGAAAGTTTAAGTCCTCNTAGCAAGTAACAACCTCCAATAGTTAGTTTCCGGAATTTACATCAAGAACATATACAAAATATGTCTTAAACTTTCCATTTTCTAACAATCCCCTACAAATCCATACAGAAATGCATATTAGGTTCTACACATGACTTGCTTTTCAGAGTTGGTACCCGTCAAGGTTTGAACCCTCCTAAGTTCTCTACTTCGATGGCTACCGGATATAGATGGAATATTTTACCTTGAATCTTTATCCATTTTTGTGTAACCATACTCCATAGACGATGACAAGTCAAACGCTATGGTGCCGATCTACGGCTTTGAGACTTTAATGGTTATGTCTCGATCCTGTCCGTTGAATGCTTCGAGGAATAACCTTATCCTCTAATTGCGACCTCACAATAATATTCTCTTAGCTGGGCATCTCCAAAGATGTACTGCCAACATCTTGACTCATGACTTGACCCCATTCAGAGTTCTTAAAACTCTTGATAACTAGCAGTTACAGTACCTCTTGAGGTTTACAGGGGAAAGACTTAGATACGCGAGTATCCAGATATATGTAGTAGAGGTACTACTGAATCATCCTCACAACTTGTTATTACCACATTGAATACACTTCGAGGGATCTCCTTTCAGGTGTATTTGGTTCACGCAGTTAATGACTTAAAATGGGTTGTCAGTCTCATCCCCGACCTCGACTTAAGGACAACAGCATGCTCAAGTCCCTTAGTTAAAGGATCAACTAGGTTATCTTGAGTTCCAATAAACTCAATATCTATGATCCTGTCAGACACCAAACCCCTTATAGACTTTAGTCTAACTTGGACGTGTCTCTTTATTTTCACATTATACTTCTTATTGTTTATCTTGTCGATAGTTGTATGACTATCACAATGAACAACAAGAGCCGGAAACAGTTAGCTTACTACAGGAATTACAGACATAAGTCCATGCAACCATTCAACCTCCGTCCCCGTGGCATCTAATGCACACAACTCTGCCTCAAAAGTAAACCGAGTTACAATAGTCTGTCTTGCAGACTTCCAGGATATAGCTCCACCCGCAAGGGTAAACACATATCGAGTCACTCCATTAGAACTAGATTTTTTAGCTATCCAACTTGCATCACTATATCCCTCTAGCACTCCAGGAAACCTCCTATAATGCAAATAAAGGTAGATGGTGCCTTTCAGATATCTAAGCACTCTATCAAGAGCATCCCAATGAGTCTTGTTTGGACAACTTATATATCTAGCTAACTTAGACACAGAATATGAAATATATGGTCTAGTACCATTAGCAAGATATTGCACGCAAACTCCTAATAATATGAGAATATCTTAACTGAGTCACAGGAACCCTTAACTTTTTCTTCATAAGCGCAACTTTTGAATCATATGGTGTGCTAGCGATTCAACAATTTGAATAACCATAGTTCTCAAGTATAGATTTCTTTATATAATGAGATTGTGACAAGGTTATTCCATTAGTCGTCTGAGTCAGCTTGATACCAAGAATCTCGTTAGCAGCACCCATATCTTTCACTTCAAAGTGCCTTTTCAAGAAACTTTTTATCTCGTTAATATTCTCAATATTGGTTCCAAACAACAGTATGCCATCCACATACAGGCACAAAATCACTTTATCATTTCCTTTAATCTTATAGTAGACACACTTGTCACTTTCATTAACCAAAAAATTCGAAGTCAAAACATTCTCATCAAACTTTTTTGTGTCAGTCTCTAGGAGCTTGTTTCAAGCCATAGATAAATTTGACTAATTTACAAACTTTTCTCTCATTGCCAGAAGTAGATAAATGCATGATGTGGCATTATCTACGATGGCGTGCGGTCATAGATAAATTGTAGTCGCTACAAGTTAGGTGCCAATTTTTTTCGGTAATAAATTTGTGGGAAACTTCTATTGGCGATTGGTTAGCGACCACATTCGGTCGCTAAATATTGTTAGTGACAACGTAAATTCTGGTCGTTAAAGGTGGTCGTTGAATTCTAGTTTTAGCTACGGCATTTGCGGTCGCTAAAAAAGCTAGTCGATGACAGGCGTTTTGATTTGATGAGTTATGGAAGATGATCCATCATATTAGTATTTTATTTCTTCTCCCTCAATGTTTGTGACAACCATTTTTCTATCCCTTATCTCAGCCTTTATGATTATTTCTGCAATCATTTGTTTGATTTTTCTTTTGTCACAAACTTCTTCCATTTGGATTGGTTCAATAACAAGCCCTTTGTCAGAAACAATGATTTGCTTTCTCCACTTTGGATAACTTACTAGCATGGAACTAGTAGATTTCTTGAAGTTTGTCTTTGATATTGAGTTGAGTTTGACTTGTTGGCATGGCTTGAGCTTTGATAGATGTTCTTTCTTCACTCCATTCCTCATCACTCCATTTGCAGTTACTTTGAAAAGATGTCTTCTTGGAGATTTAGATTTGTTGGGAATTGATTGTTGAGCAATTTCAGAAATTGTATTAGTTAAATTAGTGCCCTGAATTTTGGTAGGTACACTAATAGACCTAACAGCAACTTGCTACTTTGGTGCCTTCTTTCTTTCTTATTTCTTTTCTTTCTTTTTCTCATCATTATGCTTATCTTTACTATCATCTTTCTTGCTCTCGTCATTCTTCTTTCCGTTCTTATCACTCCTGGGTGCACGCTTATCATCTTTCTTGCCATGCTCCTTGTCCTCACCATCCTTCCTTTTCCTCTTCAATTCTTCATTTGCAAAATCTTTGACTTGTCCATTTATGAACTTTCTCAGCTTGTCAATAATTTGTTTATCTTCATCTCTCACAATTGATTTTTTCTGGAGTAATTCCATTAGGCTCATGATTTGGCTTCTATTGGCTTGATTTAAATGCTAAGGAATCCTGAAATGAGATAGGGAGTTTTATTTTGTCATGTAAAGCACCCCATCATCTTCTTGAATCACTCTCTCCACAGCTTTGTATAGACATTCAAGCTCCGTGTAGGAGAGATATTTGAAGATGTCAATTGGAAGTTTGTAGTAGCCAGATTCCATCTACACTACTGGCTCCTTGTAGATTTTTCCATTCATCTTAATTTTCACTCATCTCACTATTATGATGTTATTTTGAAGTGGCTTCCTATAGTTCCAATGGTTGTCTTTTACTATTGCCTTAATGGCTTTCAAATTTAGGAAGAATTCTTTGTCTGCTATAGGCTTCATGGCTTCTGATCTCAGTATGGCCATAACAGTCTTTTTGCCTTTCAGCCTCATTCTCATCCCTTTTTTCCTTCTCCCCTTTAGAGTTGATATCTTGTCTTTATAGAAAGGAAGAGAGAGTTGGCTCAGTGAGAGGTGGCATTTGCACAGAGGGAGCCTGAGTTCAGAAGTTGATATTTGATAGAATCACTTGGATGGATACAGGTTGTGTAAATACTTGTGAAAGAGTGCCAGATTGAGCAATCATGGGTGTATTGGCCTCCTTTTGAAGAGAGTTAACATTTGTAACTACCTCATTCACAGTGTTTGAGAGAATTATGTAAGAATCAATCATCTTCTCTATCTTTTCATTCAATCTAGCAACAGTGGAGGCTTGAGACTGTTCATCCTTGGCCTGTCACTGATAATACAAATCCACTTGGAAAGGAGTCATTTCATGAATCTTGACATCCTTTGGCAGCATACCAGCATGTCTGTTCTTGTAAAGAACTTCTATCATGGAATTGATTTTAGAATTTCATTTATATTTGTTTTGTATGAGGAGTTCTCAGTTTGATATTTAGGTATATCAAGAAGATTCTTTGTTTTATTATAGATGCTCTCCCATCTGGATTCCACTTTGTCTCTATGGTCTTCAATATTAGCTTGAACGCCTCTTGCTAGGTAATGATTGGCCTATAATTGCACCTTGGAAGCTCCATGAATGGCACCATAAATTGTTAAGGGAGTAAAGATTTTGGAGTAGGAATCCAAATTTGTCAGATATTTCTCCATCATCCACTGTAGCATCTCCTCTATGCTTAAAGTTTTCTTGGCATCCAACCATTCATCAATATTGGCCTCTCATTCTTCAGCCATAGCAGTATTTCTGTCTTTGATTTCCTCCTGATCCTTAGCATATTCAAGTAGAATAGTTGCATAAGAGGTGAGTAGATACTGAGCACGATGATAGAACTCATCGTACTGGTCACCATATAATTCTTTTAATTTCTCCTCAGGAAGAATGGTGCTAGAGGATGGTCCTGAATCCCTGTAATGTTGCACAGGTTCCAGCCATTGGGACAATAAGTGAAGTAAAAACTCCCCTTGAGAAAATGGAGAAGTTTCAATAGAAGTTCATATGTTCATTTGTGTCTCCTTTTCAACTAAATAACTATCATCAATAAGAGTAGATTCTTGTGATGGTGTAGACTCTATACAAGTTAGAGTGGGCTAGCTCCCAAGTTCAATAGGCACACTCTATTGAGAGAATGCACCTAGTAATAAGTTAAGTCCCTTTGTAACCTCTACATTCTGTTAGGTGGATATAGAGTGGTATGTTGTGGTCCCTTTCTTTTTCTTTCTCCTAGTTAAGGACGCCACATATGACTCAGGTTCATCACTTGCTTTTACAATTGTTTCTAATATCTTACCAGCTAGTTTCCTCTTTCTCTTCTTTTCAACCACACTTGTTGAAAGGATGTGGAGGTTGGCTCACTAACATCTAGGAATTTTGAAGAAATGGTTTTAATTGGTTTGAGAGTTCCTGGGTTAGGAGCATTTGGTACTACAGCCTCCATGGGACCCTCTACTATAGTTAGGTAACCATATTTAGGTTGCACTAGTGGATACCCTTCAAATACACTCATCATGAAAGGTGTAATTTGAAGAGTGATATTTACAGTGTTTCGTCTATCCAAAGTACCAAATATAATTTTGGACATGCATTTACTATAGCAAATTCGATTTTTGTTCATCCCAAGTAAATCAATCAACTGAGCATTTTTAAAATTGAAAATTGACTGAATAAATAGAGGGAAGAAAATCTCATTACCCTCTCTTGGGGATCCTGGTTATGAGTTCCCCAAGTATAAGCTTTCTTACATTCAGCTTCTGATTGTATGCCAAAGAGTAGGCCACCTTCGAGGTAATGGAACTGATTTAATCATAACCAGTCTTCATGTAGGTGAAAACCCTTAGCAGGGTGTCAAACACAAATGACCATTCATTCCTCACATACTTTTTGTTGAGTTTTCCCAGCTTGAATTTCTGTTCTCCAGCCTCAAACTTGTCTGCATACCTCATAAAATCCATGAAATCTAAGAGCTCCTCATCAATTGGCTCTGTCATGCTTGTCAGTTGGGAGAGAGAGGCTTGCATTCACATCAACTTCATTGAAGCTTATTTCTATATCTTGTATTTTATAGGTCACTTGCACTTTAGTGCTTCCATCTTCAAGAGCATTCTCTACCTAGTTGGCAAAGTTCTAAAATTGTTCTAGTATGTCTAGATATAAAGTGGGGTTTGCAAGCAGTGCTTCCTTTATAAAGGATTCGATGAGAAACCTAGTGAAGTACTTTTACTATGGCTTGGTCTCAACATCTCTAGCAATGGCAAAAAAGTTGGTGACTGGAATGATGCAGGTTTCCATTGCAAGAGTAGAGCTTGAAGATGCCATAAGAGTTGTGTGTAGAAAAGAGAAGAGAAGAAACGGAGTAGTCATAGAGAATTGGAAATTATTCGAATGAGCACCTTGAAAACAAGGGTTCTTTGAGTTTGCGATAAGCGTAGAAATGAATTGTATATCTACTTTGCTATTTATATGTCTAGACTTCTCGAAGAAGAATTTTAATTGATTTGTAAATGTCAAGAACTTAATATTTGAATAAAGTTACTTTAGTAGAGAACTGAAATATGCTTTGTCGAGAACTCATGAATGTATAGACGAGAACTGTTTCAATCAAGAAATTAGAATTATTATTCAATCGAGAAGTATATTTTCTAATTGAGTCGAGAACTCTAAAGTAAGTAAATATTTGAGAACTTAAAACAGTTAGTCGAGAATTCACAAAGGTGAAAATGAGTCGAGAACTCTAACAAAGTATACTAATCGAGAAGTCTGGGAAGATGGCAATTTTTATCACAAACTCTAGTTTAAGAAATTATTTTATTTTCACTTGGAAAATAAAATAAGAAAAATTTTCAAAAATATTTTCAGATTAAATTCAAGATAAATTAATTTAATTCAAATTGAATGTTTTTGTTTAATGTTCCTGTAGCACTAAATATCACACTTGTTATTTAAAGATTCACAAGTATAAAATTCTTTTTCAGGTTTTACTTAGAACAACACTGAAATAGTTCCAAGCTGTAATTTTTATTTTTCAAAAACATGTACAACAATATGAATGATATATTTATAACCATATACCAGTTTACTTCACTTAGATAAATCATTGATCATTCATGTCTGTGAAGTAATTGTTACAATAATTGTGGAATATATTTGCCTTGCCACTTAGCAGAAGAATTTAGCATTCTAATATCACTAACCAACATGTTGAAGGCGGCTTCATCTAGTGGGTTGGTAAATATATCAGCCAACTATTTTTGTGTAGGAACATATAATAATTCTATTACTCCATTTTCTGCATATTCCCTTATGAAATGGTACCTTACATCAATGTGCTTTGAAGATCAAGCATGAAGATATTCCGAAATTAGCATTTCGCACAAGGTATGGCCATTACGAGTTTCTAGTGATGCCATTTGGGTTAACCAATGCCCCAGCCGCTTTTATGGATCTTATGAATAAATTTTTCAAGAAGTACTTAGATAAATTCATGATTGTGTTTATCGATGATATACTAATATACTCCAAGACAGAAGAAGAGCATGTAGAACACCTGAGAATTGTATTGGAAATCTTGCGAAAAGAAAAGTTGTATGCTAAGTTCTCGAAATGTGAGTTTTGGTTGAAAGAAGTACAATTTCTTGGCTTTGTCGTCAGTAGTGAAGGAATTCGAGTTGATCCAGTAAAGATAGAAGTTGTGGTAAACTGGGATAGACCAAAGACACCTACTGAGGTAAGAAGTTTTCTCGAATTAGCTGGTTATTATCGGAGGTTTGTTCAGGACTTCTCTAAAATAGCCACTCCATTGACTAAGCTTACTAGAAAGAATGAAAAGTTTGTTTGGAATGACAAATGTGAAGAAAGTTTTCAGGAATTGAAGAAAAGGTTAGTATCTGCACCAGTGTTAGTTTTACCAGATGATCAAGGGAATTTTGTAATCTACAGTGATGCGTCGCAGAAAGGCTTATAATGTGTTTTGATGCAACATGGAAAAGTAATTACTTATGCTTCCAGACAATTGAAGATTCATGAACAGAAGTATCCAACACATGATTTAGAGTTGGCAGCTATTATTTTTGCTTTGAAGATTTGGAGACATTATTTGTATGGTGAAAAATGTGAGATTTACATGGATCACAAGAGTTTGAAATATATTTTTACTCAGAAAGATCTTAATATGAGACAAAGAAGATGGTTGGAATTACTTAAAGATTATGATTGCACTATCAACTATCATCCAGGTAAGGCAAATGTCGTAACGGATGCTTTAAGCAGAAAGGAGAGATTAAAAATGCTAGTTTCATATGAGGAATTGATCAAGGAGTTTGAGAAATTAGAAATAGAAATATATGATTATGAATCAGTGGGAGAAATGGTGTATACAATGACGTTCCGGCCTGAATTGTTAGAAAAGATCAAGCGATGTCAAGAACAGATGATGAGTCAAGATGAAGCTAAGTTGACTGGAGAAGAGTTAAGGAGCCAAAGGGACGATAAAAGAATTTTTAGGTATTCCTCACGAATTTCGATTCCTAATGTCCAGGAGCTCAAGAATGAAATTTTGCAGGATGCACATAACTGAAGATACTCTATTCATCCAGGAGGCACCAAGATGTATAAGGACTTGAAAGAAAAATTTTGGTGGCCAAATATAAAGAAAGATATAGCAGAGTGGGTAAGCAAGTGTTACACGTGTCAGAGAGTCAAAGCTGAACATCAACAACCAAGTGGATTGTTGCAACCATTAGATATTCTAGAATGGAAGTGAGAACATCTTGATATGGACTTTGTAGTGGGATTACCAAGGACAAGGGCGAATCATGATGCCATTTGGGTGATAATAGATAGATTAACCAAGTCAGCACATTTTATACCGATTAACGAGAGATTTTCACTAGACAAGTTGGTTCATTTGTACTTGAAGGAAATAGGCATGCCACACGGAGTTCCTATATCGATCGTGTTCGACAGAGACCCAAGATTTAATTCTAGATTCTAGAGAAAGTTTCAAGAGTGTTTGGGAAAGAAGTTAAATATGAGTACTGCATATCATCCTCAGACAGATGGTCAAAGTGAAAGAACAATTCAGACAATTGAAGACATGTTAAGGGTGTATGCTTTGGATTTTGAAGGAAGTTGGGACGAGCATCTACCGTTAGTAGAATTTTCATATAATAACAGCTATCATGCCAGTAATGGAATGCCTCCGTATGAAGCATTATATGGAAGAAAGTGTAGATCTCCTGTGTGTTGGGATGAAGTTGGTGAGCGTAAAATTTTAGGTCCCGAGCTTGTGCAACAGACCAATGAAAAGATTGAACTGATTAAGAAAAGGTTGTTAGCTGCCCAAGATAGATAAAAGAAGTATGCGGATCAATCAAGAAAGGATATGAGTTTTGAAGAAGGTGATCAAGTGTTGCTAAAGATATCTCCGTGGAAAGGTGTTAGCAGATTTGGCGAAAAAGGAAAATTGAGTCCAAGATTTATAGGACCTTTTGAAGTTCTGAAGAGAATTGGGAAAGTTGCGTATGAGTTGGCTCTACCGCCACATATGCACCACATTCACAATGTTTTCTATGTTTTGATGCTTAGAAGATATAATCTGGATGCAAGTCATGTAATAAAATATGAAACCCTAGAGATTCAACCCGATTTGTCCTACGTAGAACAACCTGTAGCGATCCAAGATCGTAAGGATAAGGTTCTAAGAAATAAGTATGTTAGGCTTGTAACAATTTTATGGAGAAACCCTCGAGTCGAGGAATCCACCTGGGAACTTGAGAGTGAAATGCTCAAAAAGTATCCTTATTTGTTTACTTAGGCTGATTTTGGGGACAGAATCCTTTTAAGGGGGGAGGATGTAACGACCGTGTTATTTATATAATAAAATAATGTGATACATATATTATTTTATTGATCAAATATGTAAGGTATGATGTTTGGTCATATTATATGCTTATGTGACTACTTGTTGACTGGTACATGCTTATGTGAATTATTAAAGTGAATTATGACTTTTAAATGTATATTTGATGCATTGTTGGATTTTTATAAAATTATTGGTCTGACCAATAATTATAAAATTATATATGTAGCTTCTATGTGATGTTAGAGACTTTCTAAAAATAGTTGTGTAATTAAATTCAGTCCCAATAGTTTTATATAATTTTCTCAGTCTTGTTTTATCCTGAAAATGTTTATCTTCTAAATTCCATATTTAATTATTGGAATGTCCAAAAATTATGAAATCTTTTCCAAAATGTTCTTTATATATTCAGAGACTTTTTTAAAAATAAAAGTTTATTTTATTCGAACCCAAAATATTTTTAAAGAATTTTCTACTCTTAATTCCATTTAAAGTTCTTTATCTTCAAAGATTTTTATTTAATTATCTCTTCATCAGAAAAATATTTTAAAATTATTTGTGAACTTCTAAAATCATGTTCCTTATTTTAAAAATATAAAACTTATTTTTGTATCCTTTTTTCATCAAAATTTGAATTATTAATTATTTTAATTCAGAAACTAGCAATTATTAAATTACAAATTGCCCTTAGCCTTATAAAACTCACTACCGCATATTTCTTTCCACATTGCTCTGTATCAGCTGTTGTTGAGATTCTCTTCTCTCTCCCTCTCAAAAAAAATCTTGCTTTTCTCCTCGATTATTTCTTTGATGGTTATGGATTATTTCTTTGATTTATGCTAGTACTTGAATTGATTGTGTATAGATGGTCATTAGTTGACATGCAAAGCTTGAGGAGTAGATTTCATGCCTATTGTGAGCTTGTGGTGATTGGAATGAAGTTGGGGAGTGAATTTTGGTATTGAAGAACCCATATGGGTCTCCACCGGAATTTACCATCACCGGCGATGACCGAACGGATGGTATGGATGGTTTCGTTTATGACTTCAACCGATTGTTTACATGCTTATATATACGATGTGATGTTTCCCTTGGGTTGCATGTTGTTCCTTCTCCGTGCATGTTGATTTTTCAAAGTTGCATGTAATGATATGTGTATGTATATGTTCGTCTATGACATAAATAAAGTGGGTTAGATTTCTTTGTTGACTTGATAACTCGTGTAGATTGATGATGCTTAAATTTCTTTAGATAAGTTAAGAACTGCTACTGTAAATGAAGTCGTTCAGTATCTATATTAATTCGGATTTTAAAACTAATTACATATTTGTATTCCTTGCGAAAAAATAGCTGGAATAGGCTCTTGAATCATGTCAATCGGATTTAAAATGAATAAGTTATAGGTGGTCAAAGTTTGGCTATGGGAGTTGACTTCGAGGAGAGAGAAAACTAGGTTGATGTGAGGANTTGTGTATGTATATGTTCATCTATGACATAAATAAAGTGGGTTAGATTTCTTTGTTGACTTGATTGTTGATGCTTAAATTTCTTTAGATAAGTTAAGAACTGCTACTGTAAATGAAGTCGTTCAGTATCTATATTAATTCTGATTTTAAAACTAATTACATATTTGTATTCCTTGCAAAAAAATAGCTGGAATAGGCTCTTGAATCATGTCAATCTGATTTAAAATGAATAAGTTATAGGTGGTCAAAGTTTGGCTATGGGAGTTGACTTCGAGTAGAGAGAAAACTAGGTTGATGCGAGGAAGAAGATGATGACGTGGCGAGTCCTGATTGGCTAGAATAAAAAAAAATAGTTTTTATATTAATTGAAGGGTTAAATGAAAGTATTTGGAAAAATGTTTGATACGAAAGTTTAAGTAAATAATTTTTCGGATTTATTGGTATAATTAGATTTTGGGTTTCAGTATAAAATATTAATTTATATTTATATTTCTTTGTATTAATAAATAATGTAAAATGGGATAATTTGGTTGTGATATCATGTTTAGTTCGGTATTTGGCTGAAGCATGCTTGTGTGTGTGTGTAAGTGGACAATTCGAATATGTACTTCAAAAGGGGTTGTTTAATTTGATGATTACCTGATTAGTACATGATTTGCTATGGTCGAATTATGAGTTAATTGCTTGATTTCGAATTATATGTATATAATTATATTCGAATATCATGAATTAGAATGGAGTGAAATGATTCATAATATGATTTGAAATGTATTTTCATGTACCTTGAATATTTTTAAGGATTAGAATGGTTGTGTTCAAATATCGTATATAAAATTAATATTTATTATCTTCAAATTGTATGATTAAATGACATTAGAAGTGTAATTCTATGATCCTTGTAGACATTGATTGCTATGGTATAAATTTGGCATAAGTTGTGATTGACTGTATATATATGGTTTAGTAATTGATTGTGTCAGTTGTATTCCGACAGGTAGCTCCAATTACAGAGGAGATGCTGTCAGATTTTCTCTAACACCAAATGATCATTTTAAAACATTATTGGCACATCACTTCTGTATAGGAAGTGCTATCAGTCAGGAATAGTATTAGTAATATAATTAAAGTGATTGTCTATGCGCCATGTGCCTATTGATGTATACTTGTTATGTGATATACTTTATTAATATACGTGTCAAGGGATTACAGTAACGAAAGAGGTAGATAGAGTTAGACGTTAAAGAGAACATCGAGTATGAATGAGATACTGAAATAGTATTATATGTGTGTAGATTCGAAGGAAAGAGAAGTGAAAGATAAAGGAAAAGCAGAGACAGAAAGTTAGTAACGGAGATAGTAGGATCCACCTGTTCAGCAGCCGCAGCTATATTTTGAGTCAAGTAACTCTTGCATGTATTCTCTTTTAAAGATATGAACTGTTTTACACTTTTACAAATGCTTTACACCCTATAACTATTTTATTATCTACAACATGTTTTATTTTAAATGTTAAACTTAAACTGCAATCCAATATAAACCTTGAATATACCTTATACTTTTCAATCCCTGAACTGTTAACCTTAACTATGATTAGTACCCGATTGCTACTCCCTAATTACTGTTTTAAGTCCAATGCTTTTAATTTGTTTTAAATCCTCATGCCATCCTTTATAATTGTTTTAAAACTTATGCCTATGACATGATTCTGATTCTTTACTTAAATTCTGCTTACTTTATTGCAAAAGAGGCTTAAATATAAACTTGTCATTGGAATAAAATTTACCTCTGTCTATTGATTTTAAAAATGGATTTAAATATGAAATCCGACTTTCAAGAAGTCTTTTTCATCAAATGATTTGGTAACTTTTAAAAGAAAGGTTTTTATATTATAGGAATTCCGATCAAAATGGTTTATGCGGATTCCTATAGATTGGAGGCGTAAGAGGCCGAGTAACGCCGGTCCAGCATCTTTTTAGCGTAAGAGGCTAGGGCGGTCCTAGTACAGCATCTTTAATGGCCAATGTCAATAAGTGTTAATTATGAGTACTCCTTAAAGGTCCAGAGGGACCTCGGTCCGTTATGGGGACTTTACGTGGCTGATCACCCGTATTGTCCGGGCATTATGAGAAAACTCCAATCAAAATAATTTTTGATTTTATGAAAATGATGTCCTAATGAGAGGTTAGTTTCTACAAAAAGGATTTGGATACTGATTCTAATAAGAGAATAATTTTTATTGAAATGAATAGTAAAGAAATACCTTTATGATGCCATGCTTATATATAACTTTGAACTGTCAAGTTTACAATAATTCTGACTCCGTCTTACTCATGTGCAATACTTCATGTTATCCATCTAAAGACCACATGTTTACCTTCAAAACTTGAACTGGTTTACTTTAAAGATTTCCTTAAACCCTATCACACTACGCCGTTAGATACATTACCCTCAATTAATTCTTTTTAGACCATTATCAGTTTTACCCTAACTTTACAACCACAAGTTTTATGCTAAACCTTGAACTGGACTCTTTCATTACCTGTGCCTTTACTAATGAATAGTATTGAAGAAAGTTTTATGCATAAAGAATTCCCAGATTTATTAATGAATTCTAGATTGATGTTTTAAGGACAATAAGGTCCAATTATAGTTTTGAGAAAGGATTTCCAAATTATTTATTCTGCTGTAGAACTGTTCCTAACCTTATGCATGGTTACTTGCTGAGCCTTTGTAGCTCATTCTTTTATTTTATAACCTCTACAGCTTTTGAGAAGCATGGTTCGAATTAAACAAACTGTGAGGAAGAACACCTCATTTATTAATTTTGCTAGGCTGGCTGAAGTGGAACAGGTAGGATCACAGNATCTATATTCATTAAGTTACATTACCAAAATAAATATCATTACAACTCTGAATCTTATCACAAAAGTCTATCAACATCTAAACATTATAAGACTTATAACAAAGTNTATGTTGATAGATTATGTGAGATGAATTAGAGTTGTAGTAATATTTGTTTTGGTAATGTAAATTAATGAATGTAGAGTTGTGCTTGTTTCATACCATTACCTGTTAAAGGTCCAGGGTAGTTGTCGGGGTCATANACTTATAACAAAGTCTTTCCCTTCTAACTCAGCTGTGATCCTACATGTTCCACTTCATCCAGCCTAGCAAAATTAATAAATGAGGTGTTCTTCCTCGCAGTTTACTTAATTCGAACCATGCTTCTCAAAAGCTGTAGAGATTAGAAAATAAAAGAATGAGCTACAAAGGCTCAGCAAGTAACCATGCATAAGGTTATGAACAGTTCTACAGCAGAATAAGTAATTTGGGAAGTCATTTCTCAAAACCATAACTGGACCTTATTGTCTTAAAACATCAATCCAGAATTCATTAATAAATCTGGGAATTCTTTATACATAAAACTTTCTTCAATACTATTCATTGGTAAAGGCACAAGTAAGGAAATAGTTCAGTTCAAGATTTAGCATAAAACTTGTGGTTGTAAAGTTAAGGTAAAACCGATAATGTCCTAAAAAGAATTAATCAGGGGTAAGATATCTAACAGTTTGGGGTGATAGGATTTAAGGAAATCTTTAAAGTAAATCAGTTCAAGTTTTGAAGGTAAACATGTGGTCTTTAGATGGATAACAAGAAGTATTGCACATGAATAAGACGGAGTCAGAATAATGGTAAACTTGACAGTTCAAAGTTATATAAACATGGCATCATAAAGGTATTTCTTTACTAATCATTTTAATAAAAATTATTCTCTTGTTAGAACATCATTATCGAAATCCTTTTCGTAGAAACTGTCCTCTCATTAGGACATCATTTTCATAAAATCAAAAAAAATTATTTTGATTGGAGTTTTCTCACAACGCCCGGACAATACGGGTGATCAGCCACGTAAAGTCCCCAAAACAGACCTAAGTCCCTCTGGACCTTTAAGGAATACTCATAATTAGGACATTAAAGATGCTGGACTAGGACCGCCCTAGCCTCTTACGCAAAAAAAAATGCTGGACCGGCGTCACTCGGCCTCTTACGCCTCCAATCTATAGGAATCTATAAAAACCATTTTGATCGGAATTCCTATAATATCAAAACTTTTCTTCTAAAAGTTACCAAATCATTTGATGAAAAAGACTTCTTGAAAGTCGGATTTCATATTTAAATCCATTTTTAAAAATCAAGACACAAAGGTAAATTTTATTCGAAGACAAGTTTATATTCAAGTCTCTTTTGCAGTAAAGTGAGCAGGATTTAGGTAAAGAATCATAATCAGGTCATAGGCACAAGTTTTAAAACAATTATAAAGGATGGCAAGAGGATTTAAAATAAATTAAAAGCATTGGACTTAAAACAGTAATTAGGGAGTAGCAATGGGGTACTAATCATGGTTAAGGTTAAAAGTTCAGGGATTGAAAAGTATAAGGTATATTCAAGGTTATATGGCATTGTAGTTTAAGTTAAACATTCATAATAAAACATGATGTAGATAGTAAAACACTTATAGATTATAAAGCATTTGTAAAAGTGTGAAATAGTTCATATCTTTTAAAAGAAGAACACAGGCAAGAGTTACTTGCCTCAAAATATAGCTGCGGCTGCTGAACAGGTGGATCCTACTATCTCCGTTACTAACTTTCTATCTCTGCTTTTCCTTTATCTTTCACTTCTCTTTCCTTCGAATCTACACACATATAATACTATTTCAGTATCTCATTCATACTCGACGTTCTCTTTAACGTCTAACTCTATCTACCCCTTTCGTTACTGTAATCCCTTGACACGTATATTAATAAGGTATATCACATAACAAGTATACATCAATAGGCACATAGCGCATAAACAATCACTTTAATTATATTACTAATACTATTCCTGATTGATATCACTTCCTATACGATGTGATATTTCCCTTGGGTTGCATGTTGTTCCTTCTCCGTGCATGTTGATTTTTCAAAGTTTCATGTAATGATATGTATATGTATATGTTCATCTATGACATAAATAAAGTGGGTTAGATTTCTTTGTTGACTTGATTGTTGATGCTTAAATTTCTTTAGATAAGTTAAGAACTGCTACTGTAAATGAAGTCGTTCAGTATTTATATTAATTCGGATTTTAAAACTAATTACATATTTATATTCCTTGCGAAAAATAGCTGGAATAGGCTCTTGAATCATGTCAATCGGATTTAAAATGAATAAGTTATAGGTGGTCAAAGTTTGGCTATGGGAGTTGACTTCGAGGAGAGAGAAAACTAGGTTGATGTGAGGAAGAAGATGATGACGTGGCGAGTACTGATTGGCTAGAATATAAAAAAAATTAGTTTTTATATTAATTGAAGGGTTAAATGAAAGTATTTGGAAAAGTGTTTGATATGAAAGTTTAAGTAAATAATTTTCCGAGCTTCAATTAGAGTCATGTTTTTCCTTTCAACAACTCCATTCGGTTGAGGAGTTCTTGGAGCTGAAAATTGATGAGTGATTCCATTTTCTTTGCAGAATTCACTTAGTGTAACATTCTTGAATTATGTTCCATTATCACTCATTATAGCCACAACATGTGTTGGGCCTTTGTCCAATCTCCTTATATTTTTAATTATAATTTCAGTAGCTTCATCTTTTGAGTGCAGAAATTCTACCCATGTATATTTGGAGAAGTCAACCACCATAACTAGTGCATATTTCTTTTTGGACATAGACATGACATTCACAGTACCAAAGAGATCCATGTGAATTAGCTGCAGAGGCAGTGTGATTGAACTAATTCCTTTACTTTTCTGACTTGGCCTTTTCATTTTTTCCTTTTGACATGCCTCACACAATCCTTCATTGCAGAACTCAAGTGGAGGCAGGTCCTTCACTAACTCTTTTTTTACTAGAAAATTAATATTCTTGAATTTTAAATGAGATAATCTTTTATGTCAAAGCCAACTTTCCTTTTCTAAGGCTTTGGTGTAGAAACAACAAATTTTGTCCTTGTTTACAGAATTTAAGTCATCTACAAACAGGCTTCCTTTTCTTACACCACATAGTGTAATTTCCTTGGTTTTTCTGTGTGATATGAGACACATTTCCTTTTCAAATTCCACCTTAAAGACTTTATTACAAAATTGAGTGATGCTTAACAAATTATGCTTTAAACCATCCACCAAGGCTACATCTTCAATGACAATATTTCCATGAATCACTTTGCCATATCCCATGGTAAAACCAATGTTGTTGTCTCCAAAGGTTACCATTGGACCAACCTCTTCCTTGAACTGCGATAGCAAGGCTTTGTCACCAGTCATATCTCTTGAGCATCCACTGTCCAAGATCAACATGACCTTCTTTTTGTTACATGGGCCCTGCAATAAAAAATATATCATGTTTTCTTTGGTACCCAAACTAGGTTGTTCTTGACAGATCTAAACACCTTATCTTGCATTTTCTCATTTATCCGACCTTGAACTTCTATTTTACCGGTGCTACCAGTATTAGATGCATTCCTAAGTGATATTGAGTGTCTTCTTCCTTTTGTTGGGCTAGTAGACTTAGGCCTCGTAGTTTTGGTTTGCACAGTTTGACTTATGCATCCCTCAACAAACTGCTTTTTAAGTCTAAAGCAAGTATTCATAACATTCATGTTACATGGCATGCATTCAAACTTATCACAGAAATTTTGATTATCATGCATTAGAGGCTTAACATATCCACAGGCAAATTAATTATTTCGAACAACAGGTTTCTTGCATACATGTGTAAGATGATTTGTTGAGCCATAGTTTTTACAAATCTTCCTTGGAGCATTAGGAATAGGTGCATAGTTGTTATGTTTGTTGATACCTACTTTGCCATTCCTATTTGGATTCTTTTTCTTGACATGCATATTTTTAATTTTCTGTTTCTTTTCTATTTTCTCAACATGAGTTGGTACAGGCTTGGCATTGACTACTTTTTCCCTTTCTTCAACACAGGGATTAAGATTGTTAATCTCTTGTTCATCCTCATCATCCAACTGTTGTTTGATAACTAAGTTTTCTTTATCAAACTCAATAGTAGATTTCTTGAAAATAAGAATTTTAACATTTTTGAGAATATGAGGATTAGTAGAATTCTCAATCTTCTTTTCCTTAGTTAAAGTTTGTTTCATTTTCTTCAAAGTATCATAGTCAAACCCAATTCCTACCTTGGAATTTTCTTGATGCTTGTCATGAAATTCTTTAATCAGGACAAATGAATTTTGATAATATTTAATTTTCAATTCATTTTCTGAAATTTGATCGTTAGAAATTTTCAATTTTTTCTGCACAAGATATTTTGTTTTTCAAATATTTGTTTTCCTATTTTATAGATTCCATGGTGATAAAAGAAAATTCCAATTTTTCATTCTGTGATATTAGCTCATAATTCACTTTAAGCAACCTACTTATCTCTTAATTTTGAGAAGTCATACTAGTGTGTATGTTAAAGATTTTAGTACTTAATTCTTCTACAGTTTTCTTGTATTGAGAACTAGACATATCAATGGAAGTTAGAGTTGGTACCTGACTTTTTGAAGATGATGTTCATTCACTTGTTTTAGCCATAAGTGCAAGGTTATCATATTCTTCTCCATCTTCATCAGTGTCATCCCAACACTTTCCTTCAACAATGTATGTCTTTCTTGTCGGCTTCTTCAAAAGAGCTTCATATTTTGCTTCAAGTTCCAAATAGTCTTTGTCCTTCTTGATTGCTTTTGGTTTTCTACACTCTATTGCAAAGTATCATAGTTCATCACATTTGTAGCACATGATCTTTGATCTATCCACAGTTCCAGTTTTATATCCACCTTTGAAAATGCTTTTAGGAGTTTTGCCTTTGCTTGAGGAACCAAAGTTTGATTTTGGTTTGAAACCTTTTTTCTTTTTAAATCTTAGGTTTTCAAAAATTTTGGCCATGAATGCCATGGATTTGTTGTATATTTCTTTTAACTCCTCAATAGTGTAAGATTCATCCTCATTAGGTTCACACTTAACAGATTCCTCATCTTTCTTATCTTGATCTCCAATTTCTTTAATCTTTAACTTTTGACTTGTAGTATTTTTTTCCATCTTTATGGGTTCATTAGCAACCAAGGCATTGGAGACATTTGTCATTTTCCCTCTGTTGGCTAGAATAGATTTTTTTTAAAGAACTCTATTTCATAAGTCTTTAAAATTCCATACAATGTTTCAAAAAGAAGTTTTGTTTTCTTTAATGGCAGAAATTTTGTGTTCCAGGTGCTCTGGAAGGGTTAGCAAAAACTTCATGTTTTTCTCTTTAGTTTCATAATATTTTCCATTCAGCTGGAGGTCATTAATCAGTTTGTTAAACCTTTCAAAAACCTCAGTTATGCCTTCATTTTATTTTGACATAAAAGCTTTATATTGTGAAAGAAACAGTTTCCTTTGATTGTCTCTAACTTCTTATGTGCTTTCATAGAGTATCTCAATAGTTTCCCAGATGTGTTTGGATGAGGTGCAATTGACAATATTGTTGTACATAACAATATCCAGTGACTCAATGAATATGAGCATTAAGCTATTATCAAGAGACACCTTCTCTTTTTCAGTGTCTATGTACTGAGATGGATCTTTAGGTATCCATGTTGCATGAATCATTTCTGAACCACTAGTTGTTTCAGGGACTAGTGTCACAAGCATGAAGGGCCCATTCTTCAGTATCTCAGGATATATGGAGTTTGCAGCCCTTATGAAAATGAACATCTTTCTTTTCCAAAGATTGTACTTTTCTCTATCAAATGGAGGAATCTTGATACTGCTAAGTTTTTGGAAACTCATCTTGATCTTTGTACTATTTTTATGTCAACAGCTTGGGATTTGATACCACTTGTTAGTTATGAATTCAATGAAACTTAAGCAGATATGGGGTGTGAATGTATAAGTTTGTTTCTTTTTGAATTTTGATTCTTAACTGACTTATAGTATAACTTAGAGTATGTGCTTAATGATTTGCGGAAATAAGAGAAATAAAATATACACATGTTTACTTTCAATCTAACTTTGTATTAGAAAGAAATTGCTACAATTCTGAAATTCAAGGTTGAATTTCAGCTTCTTGTTCCTTAGAGAAAAGAAACAAGGAGTGGATAATAGTTTTATTCAACTTACTTGCCTATGAAGCTGTGCACTTAACTTTATAGATAACATGTCTCATTTGCACATGTTTTCATAAACTACTTGCTATAACTAGAAATAGACAGAAATAACTTTACATTGTACATAATCAATTTCTAGCTAAGTCCTTTGTTATGACAGTCCATTGCATCTACTTTACACCTTTTGCCTTTGTCTTGTTCTTTTTTTAAGCTACATTGTAGACTTATCATTATCATTCACAGCTTTGACTCACCATGATCATGAAAATGCTTACTTCACTTTTCTTTTGCTACTACATATCTCCTTGAAATTAGCTCATTTGAAGTAGTTGAATACTCCTTTAAAAACTCTTCGACAAGTCATGTTGTATACTTCTCGATCTGTTACTTTTGAGACTTCTCGATCAATTTCCTTTGATAACTTCTCGATTAGCCTAGACTTCTCGATTAGACTTCTTGATTAGATACTTCTTGATGACTTATCGATCAGCCTAGACTTCTCGATTGGAATTCTTCCATTGACATCTCGATCAGATATATTTCTTAGACTTCTCGAATGCTTCAATAGCTAACTTCTCGACATGCTGATTTCTAGACTTCTCAAATGAGACTTCTCTATTGGTTTACTTCTCGAATAGTTGAAGTTCTTTGACTTCTCGAATGGTTGAAGTTCTTTGACTTCTCGAATGATTCAATAAACACTCAGCCATTCATACTGTTGAGACTTATCGACTAGTTTCATAACTGACTTCTTGATTAGGATGACTTCTCGAATGATCATTTGCCTTAAAAGAATTTCCATACTAAATTCCTTATTTGATGAGGTCTTCTTTTTCCTGATGCATGATCCATTTCACTTTGAATCTTCTATCAGAACTTTATTTTTGTGACCATCTATTTACATTTTGGAATTACAGTAGAGACAAATTTCTATTTGCAAATTTACATAATAAGAACAAAGTCACAACCTTATACAAGAAATACTAGTTATGTTATAACAAAATGATAAGTATAGACATTCAAATAAAGTAGGCTTGTATAGATCCAACAAGACTGACATATGTACTTCACGAGTATAAACCAGAGATAAGTTATAGATTGATCTTGGTTAACATGCTTCTACCTAAACCTGTCTAGCACACCAATAAATATATAGTATCAGCATAACATGTCTAAATCTCATTCATGCTCTTTAACTATAAGCCTACTACTTAATTATTAAGATGGCAGACACTTGCATTGATCAATTAATAAATCTTATATGAAACCCCTTGAGTTGTTCAATTTAAGTACATCTTCAACGTCAAAATGAATATAATTGACCCTCTTCTATAAAAATTAGCTACTAACATCGCGATTTGGAGTTTTGCCTTGAATAAAATTACATATAGAGTAACATGTTTTCGTGTCAGCACAATTTGTATAAAACTAAATATATGTAAGTTACCCAAACATCTAAACAACCATTATTGGGCTACAAATTCACTTGGCTATATTCTGAATATTCAAAACTTTTTAATTTATTTTTTTCATCATCAATTAAGATAGAGACCATAATTGTTAGATATTAATATTAATCATAAAATATAGTAGGCATGTTCATTCCTTACTACTTTTTGTATCCTGGTTTTTCTGTTTTCAAAGGATTTAGTCTGAAATGATTATGGAGATTTAACTTTCACTATAAGTCAAATACTTTTATGCGTACCAATTATTTATACTAATCACTATCTATCTTCTCCAGATGACCTGTTATATACACTATCCTTTGATGTTGTATAGTTAAAAAAAATACTTAAGAGCCTCTCTGTTTCTCCATTTATCAATGAATACTTTCTGTTGCTAGTCTTTTTTAGTAAAACAAGAGAGCTCAATATTTCATCAACATTTCGACAAGTAAAACCAGTAGGTATTAAATAGTAATTTATAGATATTCAATGGGATCCGATTTCAATCTTACTAGTAGATGTCTTATATAGCTGATTTTTTAGATCCCACTGCAAATAGTATATATGAAATGTCTTATTCACAATAAATGACTGATGTGAGAAATGAATATCTACAACCACCATACATAATCTTCTAAAACATTTTATTTAAATTTTTTATCATATAGGCACACAACCCTGTACCAAAATTTGATCATATTTAAAACATATTAAATTTTGTCTACAATTCGTTATCAAGTAATAGCAAGTTATGGGACTTTCATCACACTGTCCGTAGATCTTCTACTTTTACTCCCTCCGTCCCAATTCAAGTGTCTTGTTTAACTTTTAGAGGTCAATTTGACTAAGTTTTGACTGTAATATTATTTATACACTTTGTTTAACATGCAGTATCATGCCACTTAAATGTACTCTCCATAACTCTAATACTTATTTCTAAGGCTCATTCTTATATAAATAAATCCTTTTAACTCTTTTAATTTAGTTGGGTTACATTGTATGTACAGGGTATTCCAATTATTTAAATGGTATAAATGTGACAAATCATTCACCAAGTTTTGTGCCCTTAACTTATGCCCTTCACTACTTTCGGAAGTTAAAATCGCATTATTGACTTTACTTCTTCTTTGCCAAACAACTCATTTAACTTATTTTTGCTTGCACCACTTTTAGTTGCCCGATATCTTCTAGCTGGTCTTGGATATC
Source organism: Oenanthe javanica (assembly GCA_008931105.1). Taxonomy (NCBI): domain Eukaryota; kingdom Viridiplantae; phylum Streptophyta; class Magnoliopsida; order Apiales; family Apiaceae; genus Oenanthe; species Oenanthe javanica. The sequence goes on from QRFB01003597.1 coordinate 28,296, forward strand.
ATGGAGGTGTATAATTTGTTGTTATGTTTCTTTGATATCTCTATCAACATGCCCAAATTTTGATTGATTCCAAGCTGCTAGGTTGGTAGAACATTGTTTGATATTACTAATAGTTGATAGCATTGCAGATTGGTTTGTTGACATCTAGCTAGAAGCTTTAATTTCCTTGCAGTAAGGTTCTCTAACCCACATGTTCTTAAATCTGAACCTTGCTCGTTTTCTATTATTTCTGGTAGTTGATCCTTGCGAATCTTGAAGGCACAAATTTAAAGTTTTATGATCAGAGTGAAAGAAATCAAGCTGAGTTAGTGTACTATTAGGGAACCATTCCAATTATTCCTTGTTTTCCATTGCCCAATCTAATCTTTCTTTTATACAACCATCAATCATTTTCCTAATCCATGTAAAGTTGTTGCCTCTATACTCCAATGGTTATAGTGCATTGACATCCATCATAATGTGAAAAGCTTTTATTTGGGAATCACTTTTCGCTCCCCCTCCTTCCTTATTTTCTTGGATTAAAATTTCATTGAAGTCTTCCATGACCAGTCATGGTCCACTTATTATGATTTTAAGTTTTTGTTGTGTTGTCTGTTAGGTACCTTTAGGTTCCTGTAAAAACCACAAAAATGCCAACGTCTTGGTTGATAATCCCATCTTACCAAAAAACTAAAATGATTTGATGATGATATTAGGTTGGTAATTTTCACCTTATCTTTCCATAGCACCATTATCCCTCCACATAATTCAGTTCTAGGAACCTCGAACCCATGGTCAAAACCAAGTCTACTACAGATAATACTAACTTTACCCTCTGTTAACCTTGTTTCCATTAGAAAGAGTAACTCTGTTTTGTGATACCTAGTTAGTGGCCTTGCTTGTCGCATTGCTTCCTCCTCACTTAGACCTGACGTTCCAGCTTACAATAGCCATTATTAGAGTTTTCCTTAATAGTACTGGGAATTGTATTCTGACTTTTTATGACATTGTTTTAACTAATATTTTAGTCCTTATTGATTCTTGTTGCCCCATGTTAGCCTTATTTCACTACCTATTACAGATAATACACATATCGAGCCAGGTTACCAGAGTGAGATGACATCAAAGTTAGTTACAAGTTCAAATGTCATCAATGATGTAATAATCAAACAGAATCAGTTAGTTAATTAGATACATGATTGTATAACATTGTTTCTATAAGCTGCTAGTAGCATCTGTAACTTGTATATAGTCCTCAGACTTGTATTTTCTTCTCCAAGCTTAATAGAATAGTTCACATTTATTTCTTAGATCTCAAAACTTCAATATGTACATTTCTAAATCTGACCTGGTATCAGAGTCAGGTTTGACTTGATTGCCATCAATGAACCCTAGCTTGACTTTAGCAGATAACGCAATCGTGACAGAGCAACTCCATTGATGATAGTTCTTGTCTGTTAACACTTCACTTACTAGAGATAAACCAGGGTGATCGGAATTGTTGAGAAAATATGGATGATTAATGTCAATAACAGTCGAGACCGCCATTGATGAGGCTAGAGGTGAAGATAATGTGTTGTTATCAGATATAACAGCGGCATATGAGCGCATGATCAACCTGTGCAAACTCCGGAAATCTATATATGGCTTAAGGCAAGCCCCTAGATGCTGGTTCATAAAGTTCTCAGTTGCTCTTAAAAACTATGGCTTTCTGCAATCTCATGAGGATAATAGCTTGTTCGCTCATCATACTGGTTCTAAATTTGTAGTTGTACTTGTGTATGTCGATGATATTCTTATCACTGGTACAGATGATGCAGTCATTGAGAATACCATTGACTTTCTAGCCACCAGATTTAAAATCAAGGACCTTGGTGCCTTGAAATATTTCTTGGGTATAAAAGTTACTAGATCTTCCTCAGACATTTATTTACATCAACGAAAGTACACTTTAGATATCTTGTCAGATACAGGTCTAACTCATGCCAAGCCCTCCAAGATTCATATAGAACAAAATCATGATCTAAATGATAATCAGAGTTCTGTCCTTTCCAAATAGGATCTATATGTCTATCGATGACTCATTGGAAGATTTCTTTATCTTACTGTCACCAGGCCAGATTTATCTTACTCCGTTCAGGTGTTGTCCCAATATTTGGTTCAACCTAGAATTGATCATTTGACTGCAGCCTACAAGGTGGTTAGATATCTCAAAGTCACTCCAGGCCAAGGTATTTTCATGGCTGCCAACATTGTACCTCAGCTCACCGCTTTTTGTGACTCTGATTGGGGCAGTTGTCAAACTTCAAGGAAATCTTTAACTGGATATTGCATCAAATTTGGTTCTTCTCTCATTTCCTGGAAGTGTAAGAAGCAACACACTGTGTCTAGGTCATCTGTCGAAGCAGAGTATAGACGCATGACAGACACTTGTTGTGAGGTGTTATGGTTACTCAGTCTTTTTCACACCTTTGGCTATTTTAATCTTACTCCTGTCAAACAATTCCGTGATAGTAAATCTGCCTTATACATTGCTTCCAACTCAGTCTTTCATGAGAGGACCAAGCACATAGAGATTGACTGTCACTTTGTACGAGAAAAGTTACAGTTAAACATCATTGCTCCTTAGCATATTATCACCTCTGATCAGCCTGCAGATTTATTGACAAAATCCCTTGCTTCTGCTCAGCTTAAGCATTTACTGAATAAGTTGGATGTTTGTAACTTGTTTCAACCCTCCAATTTTAGGGGGGATGTTATAGATAATACATATACCGAGCCAGGTCACCAGAGTGAGTTGACATCAAAGTTAGTTACAAGTTCTGATGTCATCAATGATGTAACAATCAAACAGAATCAATTAGTTAATTAGATACATGAGTGTATAACATTGTTTCTAGAAGCTGCTAGTAGCATCTCTAACTTGTATATAGTCCTCAGACTTGTATCTTCTTCTCCAAGCTTAATAGAATAGTTCACTTTTATCTCTTAGATCTCAAAACTTCAATATGTACATTTCTAAATCTGACACTACCACATATTCCTCTTTTTACATTACTACGCATCCACACTTCTCATCCTGCTTACTAAGTTTTTACAAGTCCATTTTTAAATTTTATTCCTCATAGGATAGTTAATTTCCCAGAACGTTCTTACCGTATATCTTTTTATAAAACATCTCGACAATGAAATGGGTTATCCCTTAATTTTAGTTTATGCTATGAATTTATTACTATTCAGGCCTTTATTATTCTCTAATTATTTAATTAATTTTGTCTATTATGTTCTAAATAATCCCTTTTATACCAGAATCCTTAATCCTTAAATGCTTAAGTTAACATAAATTCTTTATTATTAGTACACATCCCATTTTTTCCTCTAATTTTATTTGTTTGGAAAATAATTGATATTCTACAAAATTCGATTTCCCCCCGCACCTCATATATGAAGATCAGAAGACTATCTAACTACTTGTAAGCACTCAACTATATACCAGAAACTCAATCTTTGTAGAATTTTATATAGTTGATTTTTTTGGATCCCTCTGTATATATTAATTAATAAGTGTTTAAATTGCAAGACATGGCTTGTGTAGAAAATGGTCTATGACTACTCCATATTTTAACATTTTTACCAATAGGTTACGACACACAGCCCGTTGGTTATGAAATAAATAGTCGTTTATCTTCTTCACCCCATACTATTATGTTAACGAAAATATATTGAAATAATATATCTCCTTTATATTTGGTGAAAACTTGTAACTCCCAAAGAACTATATAAGCATATGTCACAAATTTAAATGGAGAAGTTAAAAAGTAAAATGTCTCAAATTTAAAGTCTTACATTTAAATTAAAAAATATGTTATCTTTCATTCGAAGTTGACTAATATTTGGAATAATATTTTATTTATTTGAAATAATAAAATATATAAATTCCAACATTCCCTATTCAAAAGAAAAATAGTTTAAAGAGTATTATAGACAATAGATGATCAGTTTTTGAGTATCAATGTCTTGTGGACTTGAATTGATACCTAACTAGTGCATAAAGTATGTCGCACAAACATAAAAAAATTCTTGAACCTCTCATATTAATTAGTAAAAACATAGTGCCGCACTCAAACTTTTCTCAAATCAAAATTTAATTTCACAATTTATTAAAGAGACTCTCATAGGAATGGACATAACCCAATTAGGAATATATAAATTCAATAAATCAAACAAAATCACAAAAGAACTCATCTTTATATATACTACTACCATTCCTATTGAGGGTAGTATTCTTCTTTTATCCTCATATATGTGTTAGGATGAACTAATACTCTTCTTAATAAATTCATAGCCTTGTAAAATGGTTTGCAACAATATTATCCATGAAACTTGTTCAACTTGCCTATACGAATGTGTCTTATAATTTTTATATCTCTCAAAAAATTACTAAACAATTTATTTTTTGAATATCCTTACGTGGTGGATGGCCTTATCTATAGACTATAGTCGACTAAATGAGATGGGCGAGGGCAGCCGGAGTTGAACATAATTTGCAAAGCGCGCGAGTCGGAACATAGTTTTTGACATATAACTTGGTTCGCATAACCGGTACGCAAAAGACCTTTGCAAGAATATAACAAAATATAACATAATAGAGAGGTACAACCGTACAAGTATAAACATATTTTATTATATATTTTATAAAATTAACTCAATTTTGAATATTAATTGATAATTANAATATTTTATTATACATTTTATAAAAATAACTCAATTTTGAATATAAATTGATAATTATTATTAATTAAAAGAAAAAATTATGAAAAATATTATTAAAAGTATATTTAATATATTATTAAACTTAATTTAATTTTAAACCTTTAAAATTATAAATTAATAATATATAACTTACGATCAAACTTAAACAGGTTTGATTTTTAAAAATTACTATAATACGAAGGGAGTAAATGTTTATATTAATTATTTTTATTTTCGTTAACGTGTTGAAAACACGATCACTTTTATGTTATTTTTATACAGCAAAAGATTATATATAATATACTGTCACACGTGTAACCTGTTCTTATCCAAGCAATAATATAATAATAAAATAATAGCCACCACCGTTTTCTTACAAGACCAAAATACTTTCATGCATGCATATGATATGAACACAGAGTTATTATAATTTCATCGAGTTACATAACCATTTCTCTCTATAAACAATCAAACAATATTGAGATATACAAAATCTTTATTGATTACAATGAAGTCAAATTTGTTACATATGCTATTCCTCGTTGTTGCTTTGTCAACTTACTCTCTTGTTTCGGGGGTTGCATCGCCTGATGCAGTACGCGACACGAACGGTGATATAGTCCGAGCAGGTGTTCATTACTACATCGTGCCGGTTTTCCGAGGCAGGGGAGGTGGTGTAACACTAGGTAGCACCAGAAATGAGACTTGCCCCTTGGACGTAGTCCAAGAAAAATTTGAAACAGTCTATGGCAACCTGCCGTTAACATTCACAATGGTTGATTCGAAAAAGGGCGTGATACGCGAATCAACTGATTTGAACATCGAGTTCCAAGGTGCAACGATTTGCATTCAATCATTGGTTTGGAAGCTTGATAACTACGATGGGAAGTATGTTGTTAGCACTCGAGGAGTTAAAGGAAACCCTGGAGTTAAAACTCTAGACAGTTGGTTTAAGATTGAAAAATATTCGGATTCGGATTCGGATTATTACAAGTTAGTTTTCTGTCCGACTGTATGCGATTTCTGCAAACCAGTATGTGGGGATATTGGCATCTCAGTCAACGAGAATCGTGTTAGAAGATTGGTTCTTAGCAATAAACCTTTCCTTGTTAATTTCTTGAAGGTTTAAATATGTTGTGTTTATATTACAAACTTAGTGTCTTCTCTTTAATTATGACAATGTAATGCGTATTTGAACTGGTTCACTTTTCACTTGATGGTATAAATAAATAAATATGCTTTGATGTTTTAATTTCTTTTGGTTATGTTTATCTCTGTTCGTCGGAATGCTTGATTAAAATGTCTTCTTTTTATTTTCTGTTTTTTGTAAGTGTCAAATATAAAATTAGGTCAGGATACTAAATTTCCACCGGCCATAATCCAATATATTTATTTATTTGTATAACTAATTGAAGAGGAGTTAAATAAACTACATTACTCAGATAGATTCACATTTAATCCTTAAGTAATTTAAGAATTCGAATAGCAGTAGAATTCTTCCTTGTGATATATACTTATATAAAGTGTATTATTTTTCTGGTAGAAATTTTAATTGTAAAATTTTATTTTGTTCAAAGATTAAAATGATAATAATTATTGTAAATAATATTTATAATAAAAGTGTTATGGATTTAAATTTCTTAAGGGAGACCTCTCTCTTCTCTCTATATATTACTCCCTCCGTCCCTATTTAATTATTATATGTTTATTTTGATTTTTTTGAAGTTAAATTGATTTGACCGAAAATTTAAAATTTTGAAAACTAAAATATACATTTTAAAGATAACAAATATATCTAATGTTTGGAATTAGCATGGTGTATTTTGCATCTCCATGGTGATTGGTTAATTAGATAACAAAATTAATTTATTTCTTACAACTACCACTACAACAAAACAGATCATTTTCGACTGGGCAAAATCGACTGACAAAACGTGGGCGTACAAAACCGATTGAGACAAGAATCGTTCAGTTATATAAACGTAAAACCTATCGATATTTTACCGCCGTCAGAAATAGCTACTTCCATAGAATTTGATTTTTGACCGGGCACAAAAACGACGTCGTTTGGTACACGGTGTCACCAACAAAACCGACCAACGTTGACGGTCGGTTTTAGTTGCTGATGTGTAATTTATTTTTTAATTGAACAACTAATTTATAACAAAAAATGACACTGTTTCCTGTACTTGTCCATAACCGACCGACCTTCGGTCGGAAAAGATATTTTCCCGCTACTTTTGTTTATTGTGCCTATAACCGACGGATGATTAATAATGGCGGTCGGTTTTAGTTGTAGAAAAAGTAAAAAAATAGATAGTTTTGTACATGCTCATTGTAATTTTATTAACAAAATTAGAAAAAGATAAAAGAAAGAAGTGGAGAAAAAGAGAAGAGAAAGAAGAGGAGATCAAACTAGCTATAGAGAAGAGAAAGAAGAGCTAATTAACTGTAAGTTATCCATTTTATATATGTTGTCTTTAATTTGGTTTTCTATTATATATATTCTTTGTCTTTAGATTATCATTTGCACATGGAAATATGTTTTTTGTATGTATATTTTACACACTTTTGTGTATGTGTATGTGTAGATGTCCATTAAAGATCAAAAAATGGATAAATAATAGGTTGCAAAATGATCGAATAACAATAAATCAGGAATATAGTGATTGATGGTGTGGATGAATTTATAAAATTTGTAAATGAATTTGGAATGAATGGAGATAAAAATTGATGCCCTTGTAAATATTTATATTGGACCACACTTGACGAGGTTCAATATCATTTGATTTCGAATGGAATGTGTGATGGTTATACGATGTAGAATTTGCATGGTGAAAAAGAAGTGCATAGAGTAGTACATATTCGGCGAAAGCATGGTCGTCGTCGAAAATCACCAAGAATAGAGGAACCGATAGACATGAATGTCATGTTAATTAAGGGATGTCGCGGAGAAAATGATGAATTTTATGACACCATGAATACTTATAATGTAGAGAAAGCTCCGAACAATATTGCCAAAGAGTTTTATAATGTGATTGTTCAAAATAGTGTCCTTATTTATCCTGGTAACACAAACTACACAAGAATGAATTTTACCACAAGGCTATTAGAATTCAAAAATACCTCGCATTGTAGTAACAAGGCTTTTGATAGTTTGCTTAAACTCATTAAGGATGTTTTAGCAAAAAAGCATACATTGCCCGAATCTTATTATGAAATGAAGAAGATTATGAAGAGTTTGAGAATTGAGTATGAAAAAATTGATGCATGTGAGAACGATTATATGTTATTTTACGAGAGTGATAAAGATAAAGTTCAATGTGATGTACGTGGTAAAAATAGTTTTAAAGTCATGTCGAGGAAGAATGGTAAGAAAATACCAAAGAAAATCTTGAGACATTTTCCTTTGATTCCAAGATTACAACGCTTATATATATCGGCATTGGAGCATATGAGATGGTACAAAAATATAGATATGAAAGAGGGAGAACTTAGTCATCCCGTGGATGGTGAAGAATGAAAAAAATTTTATCGTCGCCACCCTTCATTTGCTGAAGAGATTCGTAATGTAAGTCTTGGACTTGCAACCGATGGTTTCAACCCATTTGGTAATTCGGGGAAGAAAACATATAGTGTGTGGCCAATTGTGATTGTTGTATATAATCTTCCACTTTCAATGTGTATGAAAAAGCCTTACATATTTTTGATTGATATAGTGTCGGGCCCGAATGATACAGGTAAAGATATCAACATATACCTAAGGCCTCTCATTAAAGAATTAAAGACATTATGGAATAATGGGGTAGAAACATTTGATCAATTTCGGAAGCAAAATTTTACAATGGGAGCATCTCTTATGTGGACGATCAGTGATTTCCCTGCTATGAGTATGATAAGCGGATGGTCGGGCAAAGGAAAAATGGGATGTCCAATTTGTCTTGGAAGTGTATAAGGATTTCAATTGAAATATTCTAGAAGATGTTGTTTTCATGGCACTAATAGAATATTTCTTGAACCCAATGATCCAATGCGGAAATCAAGCAATCTATTTGATACTATCGAATCGAGAGTGTTTCGTGGTCGTTTGTCCGGTGAGAATGTAAAGAATTTAATTGATGGGGTCATTTTCTCACCACATGGAAAAACTGCTTCCAAATTAAGACCTCCCGGCCACGGAGTTGACCATCATTGGACACACAAATCGATGTTTTATGAACTCCCTTATTGGTCATCACATGGTGTTCAACATTGCATTGATATCATGCATACTGAAAAAAATGTGTTCGAGAATATATTCTTCACTGTCATAAATGCTGCAAAATCAAAGGCTCATAAAAATGCAAGATTGGATTGCAAACACTTTAATTTATTACCTCATCTATGGATGTTAGAAAATGGCAAGAAACATAAAGAATCATTCACTCTCAATAGGAAACAACTTAAACTTTTGTACGAATGGATTTGCTCACTTAAGCTTCCAGACGGTTATGCTTCAAATATATCTCGTTGTTGTAATGTTAGTGAGTTGAAATTTTTTGGATTCAAGTCGCATGATTGTCACATTTTTCTTCAAAAATTAATGCATCATTCCTTACGTGAGCTTCTACCCCAACCAATTGTGGATGCCTTGACGATAATTTTTAATTTCCTTAGTGATTTGTGCTCATCCGTTATTCTAAAAAGTGACTTGAAGAATGTGGAAAAAAACCGTTATCAAAGAAATGTTTTATTTAAAAACCATTTTTCTTCTAACCTTCTAGGATTCGATGGAACACTTGGTTGTACATTTAGCGGAATAATGAAAACATGCAGGAGTTGCCTATTATATTTGGATGTATCCTATTGAGCGTTTATTGGGAAAAATTAAAGGCATAATTGGAAATAAATCTTGAGTTGAAGGTTCAATTGCGAAACGATATATGGAAGAGAAAATTGTCAATTTTTGGTCATTTTATTTTGCGTCTGACTCAGAAACGATTCATAATAAAATACGGCGTAATGAAGTTTTGGATGACCAAAGTTATTCGAATAATTTAAAAGTTTTCAAATATCCATTTCAATATACCGGCAAAGAAGGCACTCGGTATATGAGTGATAGTGAACGAAAGATTGCTGAAGAATATGTTCTTTTAAATTCTCTAGAAGTACAACCTTACTTAATGTATCAATTTTTCAAATATCTATTATGTTCTTCAATTTGTGAAAATTGTAATATAATTTGTATTATTAATATGTTTCAGGAAGTATGAAAATCGTGTTATGCGACAACGTCCTGAAACGACACCTCAAGAATTAGATCATTACATCAAAACAAGATTTAAAAGTTGGTTCGCGAAAAAGGTTTGTATTTGAAATAGTATTTTTATTTCTTCTATTTATAACATATATATTTTGTTATTGTGTAGGTTATACTTCACATGAATGTCTTGAATAATGTGTAGGTTAAGAATGATGACGTGAATCATCCTCGTTTTGAGAGCTTACTTGCACGACCGGTGCTTAAAATCATGACTTTTAAAACTTGTTGTGTTAATGGGTACAAGTTTTCTTCTAGATCCGAGTCAAATTCAGGTGTTGTTGTTAAAGGCACTTCACATGAAAATGCTTTTAAATTTTGATAAATGTGAATAAAAATATAAGTGCAGGTATATTTTACATATATATTACATACCTAGTATGATTTATTGAAATTTATTGTAGGGACATGCGGAGGCCAAAGCCCCAAAGGCGCCAGAGCAAATGGACTTTACTGATGGGGAGTCATCTGATCCCGGTGCGGACGAGGGTGCGAATGTGGATGACGAAGAGGATGGCGAGGATGGTAGCGACATCAGTGAGTCAAATATTTCCCTGGACTAGTTAATTTATGGCCCATTTCTCTAAACATTTCTTTTATTATGTGGTTGGTTACTAGACTACTATTTTTGATTTTGTTTAATAGTTGTTTTGTTGGGTTGATGGTTGTTTTTTATGAATGATGCTACTTTAAATTATGATGCTGCTTGTTTAAATTATTTGGAACTAATGGTGTTGGTGGAGGTACCTACTTTGTTGTAGTAGGTACCGATGACGTTTTAAGTTGGTATATATAAGTTTTTGGTTAACTTTTGTATATGTAGTATTTGATTTTGGATTAGAGTTAATTATTTGATTTTGTTGAGTATTTGATTTAGATGATAAAATTGTTTTCTGGATGCTTGGTTGAGGCTTGTAAGTGCTATTGGAATGTTACAGGGCTTGTATGTATGTGCTGCAGAAATGGTATAATTAAAATTGTAGCAGAAACCCTTAAAAAAAAATTTTTTACCTAGAACACCGACCACATTCATATAAATCCGACCGCATTCAAATATAAAAAAGACCAAATGACTTATTAAACTGATCACATTCAACATTAAACCGACCACTCTTACCAAATAATTAAATCTAAAACCGACCAGTTCCAAGTAAAATCGACCGAGATGACTGTAATAACCTGTATTTTTTACACTTGATATTATTAAGAATTTTGGATAAAAAATTTTCACTTTATGAATAAACTATTTTATGGATTTATTTTTTTCATAAGGTACTTGAGATATGAGGCTGTATTATTAATATCCGGGGTATTCGAAAATATGTTGTGGGAACTACAATATATTTAAGTGAATGTAAATCAAGTTATAATTTTCGACAATGTCCATTTCTTCTATTTGATTTGGATTTGCGAGATATTGGAGTGTATGTAAAACCGACAGCTTTTGGAGAATTATAATTTGAAAATTCTTCATCGTATCGGTGTTTAGGGTAGCATACGTAATAAATATAGGGCTTATAATTATTTTAGTCTAACAAAATAAATTTGGAATCCGGGTGAAAGTCGTAACAGAGTTTGAGAGACGGTGTAAGTGAATAGTGTTTATCCAGAAAATTGTTTCATAAATTCTCGAAACAATTAAAGGGTCATTAATTTAATAATAATAATTCATAATAGAATTATAAAATGAGAATTTGATATTTTAAAACTTGAGTTTATCGGATGAATAAAGTACGAGAACGAGAGATTAAAACGTCGTCAGGAAATTACGCGACTACCGCACAAACCTTATTAAATAACAAGCTTACACCACACCCCACAAAAATCACTTTTTCATTTTCTCTCTTCTTCATCAATATTCAGGCGAGAGCTTCATTGGGGAGAAGAAGAAAAAATTAAAACTTCATGGATTTCATAGTTTGATAGCTTAAAAGAAAGGTCTTTCCAAGCTCTACTCATATAAGGTAACATCTCAAGCACCCACCATCTCTAGATTGCTCTTTTTACAACTTGAAAGTGATGATGAATAGTGATTCCGAAAATAAGAATTTATTTTTGTTGATTCTTGGATTCCTTGGATTGGTTGATGATTGTAATAGCTTATATATGTTATGGGTAGTATGTATTAAGCTTGATTGGTCCTAGAAACACAAGACTTGCTCATTTGATTTTGAATTACATTTAATAATGTTGATTGATTTTTGGCTTGAGGTTGTAGTATGTTTATTGTTGATGTTGTTTGAGGAGTTTGGGATTGCTTGATGGTTGAATTGAAGTAGAATAGAAATGAAAAATGATGGGAAAACAAACTTTACCATGCCAAATTTTCTGCAGAAATTGTCCAGAATATTCTGGGAAGAGTCGTTCTATGTTCTGGGCATATAATATGGTTATATAGTAGATAGTCTCTATATCGTTTACGCGCTAATTTTGCGTCATTCGGAGTTATGAGTCAAAAGTTATGGCCGATTTACTAAAGGTAGCACAGAAAATGAGAATTCTGTTTTTCGTCCAACTTTGAGACTATGATTGGACTAGCTACGGATAGGGCTGTAAATGAACAGAGTCGAGCCGAGTTTGACTTTTTTTTTAAACGAACCGAACCGAACCGAGTTTGACTTTTTTTTAAAACGAACCGAGTCGAGCCGAGTTTCCTAATAAACGAGCCGAACACGAGTTTTTCACGAACAAATCAAGTCGGGTCCGAGTCGAGTCGAATTCGAACCGATTCCGAGCTGAATCGAGTTGTTCGCTAACAAAACAAATATTTTTTACTCAATTAAGTCCAATTAATAAAAATAACTTTTACGGATTGTTGTTTCTATTTTTTAAAAAATATTTCTCGACGATCCAACCGTACGGATGTCAAGATATACTTAATAAAATGATATTCCCAAATTTTAAAAAAATAAAAAATTAATTTGGTTGGAGATCTTAGTATATCACTACTATATTGACTACTTGACTAGTACTCGTAACTAGTGTTTTGTCACGAATTGTTGTTTCTATTTTTCTAAAAATATTTCTCGACAATCCAACCATATGAATGTCAAGATATATCTAATATATTGATATCCTCAAATTTTAAAAAAATAAAAAATTAATTTGGTTGGAGATCTTAGTATATCACTACTATATTGACTAGTACTCGTAACTAGTGCATTGTCACGAATTGTTGTTTCTATTCTTTTAAAATATTTCTCGACAATCCAACCGTACGGATGTCAAGATATATCTAATATAATGATATTTCCAAATTTTAAAAATATAAAAAATTAATTTGGTTGAAGATCTTAGTATATCACTGCTATATTGACTAGAATTCGTAATTAGTGTTTTGTCACGAATTGTTCTTTCCATTTTTTTAAAAATATTTCTCGACGATCCAACCGTACAGATGTCAAGATATATTTAATTTAATGATATTCCCAAATTTAATGTATTATATTTATAAATATATATATATATATATTATGTATAATAATACAAATGTAACATATTTAATTATGGTCAATTTCTCTATGTGATCGAAGTTGAATAGGTCATAAGTTGTTTTTTTAAATTCTTGATGTTGAATTCCAAATTTCATATTTGTGTTGTGACTTGTGAGAAAAATGGCATGGTTTAATCAATTTTTTAATTTTGACAAATTAAATAAAATTGATATTCATTTTCTAAAATGAGATTGTAATCAATTTAAGAAAATTAAAAGATTATAAAATTATGTATTTTATATATATATATATAGTCACATAAAAATTAATATATTAAATATGATTCAAATAATCAAATGTAAATACATTATAATATATGCGTGTGTGTATATATTTATACATATCATAATAAAAACATAATATAAAATTTGAATTTGTGTTAATTATTATATTTAGAGATTTTAAAAATAAAATGTTCAAGAATTAAGACACATCAGTACATCACATATTCACAATTTACACAAATACATAATCAAACTATAAATATTTTAGGCGGTAGATAATATTTCATTTCCCTCCCCAAATGGCCAAATAGGTAAGCCGTAAGCACATTATTGCATATTTTTTTATTTATAATATATATAAATTTTATCCGAGCCGAGCTAGACGAGCTCGAGCCGAACTCGAGCCGATCTCGGGCTAAACGAGCCGAGCTCGAGCCGAACAGGCATAAAGCTCGGCTCGGGTTCGTTTACTAACCGAGCGGATTTTTATGTTCAAGATCAGGTTCTTTTAATAAACGAACAGAGTCGAGCTCACTTAAACGAGCCGAGCTCGAGTTTTGTTCACGAACAGCTCTGTTCATTTACAGCCCTAGCTACAAAGCTTAATGAAATCTGAAATTTTTATTTAAAATACTAGAGTCATCTGGAATTATCCAGAAAAAGGATTAGGATTAAAAGGAGTAAAATCCGATTTATTAAAATTATTGGAGTCAAGAAGGTGGAAGTAAGAAATCTAAGGATCAAGCTTGTCATGAGCCTGAGTTTGAGGCAATTTCTGACTTAGCTAAATTTTTTGGTTGGTTTTGAAACTTTTATTGGATATTCCTTGTTAGTCATAGAAGACTTCAGAAAAGAAATCGTGTCAAAATGATTAATTTCTAATTTATTAAAAATGCTAGAAAACAGAGTGTTAGGTGAAATGAACATAAGAAAAAGGTTGAACAACCATTTTGGGAGACGATTTCGAACAAGATAAAGGACTTGTCTCGAGTCGGTCAAGTAACAAAAGTTGTCAAGGAATATCATGACTATAAGTAGCTGTAAAAAGAACAAAATATAAATTTATAAAAAATATTTAAAGATGAGAGATTAGTAAAGAGTCCTTAAGAAGGTCATCTTATGGAAGCATTGTGGGAATTAAATTCGAGTGAGTTAGAAGACTCCTCTTGAAATGATTAAAATATGAAAGTTATTAGTTTCAATCTTGTCTAGTTGTATACCAAGAATGGTACATATTGAATGGGTGGTTAATATTTTAACTTATGATTTCAAAGAGGAAATAGTTAACAATGAATTGTGGATTGTTGTGAATATTTTGGGATCGATTTGGGATTGTAATTGAGGTATTTTTACACCGGGCATAGTCCAACTTACGAATAGGTCATGCCCAATTTTCTGTAGAAAATACATTCACTTAAGTTTAATAAACTTTAGAATTAGGAAGACGTGTAAATGAAATGTTTCAGGGTAAAATAGAGAAGCATGGCTTAAAGGATATGGTCATCTATATATGAATTAATATTGAGGATTTAGAGGGATTAATGCATAATAAATGTAAATACATGATGACTTAAGAGATATGAAAGTCTACAATGTGATAATATTGAGGCATAGTTGTAATAAGAAGTTATGAATTTCCCAATGGGGATTTGTTCGTTTGGTTTAATTTTGGGTTTAATAAATAATGTGTATTTGAGTTGTGTTTGCTTGGGATATGAGACTAAGCTGATATATATCTTGTTATGTTAGAACATAATCAAGTTAGAGTAATGAGACATCATGTGACGAGAGAAGATATGGACCTACTGTGATTGAAGGAGAATTAATTAGAATTTCTGCTTCATTGCTAAGGACCNAAATTTATGCTTCATTGCTAAGGACCAAAGGCACGTTTTCGAACCTTTTTACATTTTGGCGAATACTCTTCATAAAAAGGTTCTGTTGTGTTTTGGAATATATTTTCTTAGAAACATACATATATGTATGTACTGTTCACTATTCATTATTTTGTGATTACCTGTGATCATTATCAACTCTGAATCCTATAAAGTTAGAGTGTGTATAAGTAGATAATGAAAAGTGTTCTAAGAGTTGAGTTTTCGAGTTTGTGTTTGAAGTTTTGACCGGGAGTTAGTGTGTGAGTTTCTGACAGTTTGTCAACATAGTCTCGAGGACTTTTCTTTGAGAAATTATTAGAGTTATTCAAAGTGGATCTAAAATCTTCTAAAAATGATTTAGCTATCTAACAATCATTCTGAGAACTTTGGTGATTTTAAAACAACTCTCTTGTCGTGTGATTTTGAAAACTTCTTGTGTGAGAAGTATTTGAGAAAAAAGAGATTATTTGGCTATAAGTCAACATGTGCATATAAGATTACTTCCTCATAATTTTGGGAGTTAATCAATCATCTGGTGTTGAAATATGAGAAGAGAATGAGATGTGCTTTTGGACTGAATTCAATTTTCTTCTAAACAAATTATTCAATTAGACTAGAGTACTAGAGAAGGTCGACGTGTTTGCACGGCGCATTAGGTGTACAAAGTGTAAGAGCTGTCAGACGGGTATGCCATCAAGTATACTATGGCCCGAATGCGGTCAGGGTGACGTCAGAGAAAAGGCGGATCATACACTACTAGTAGAAGAGTAGAAAAACAGAGATGTCCCTCGGAGAGGCAATTATGAGCGACTGATCACCGACCTACATTGTCACTATAATTACTTCAATGAAAGTCCATTCTTCCCAATTGGGATTTGACATTAACACTGTAACGAAAGCCTAGGTGCTGAGTTACCGATAGTGTTGATGAGAATTGTTAAACTTTCACTATTCTTACACTATAACGAATGGCAAGGTGCTAAGTTACCGATAGTGTTAATGGGAACTGTTGAACTTTCACTGTTCTTACACTATAACGAAAGCCGAGGTGCTAAGTTACCGATAATGTTAATGGGAACTGTTAAACTTTCACTATTCTTACACTATAACGAAAGCTAAGGTGTTAAGTTACCAATAATGTTAATGGGAACTGTTGAACCTTTACTGTTCTTTTCTCGATATCTTGAATTCTTTCTTAGTGACTCTTAAATGAATAGTAACACTGTAACTGATGCCATTGTGGTAAGTTACTGATAGTGTTGACGAGAGCTTGAGAACTTTTGTGGTGTGCTTAGCAATATCTAGAATTGCTTACTTTTCAAACTTGTGGTGTATTATAAATTTTAGTTTCTTAAACTGTTTTTTTATATATTGAGTAAAATTTCATAAATTATTTTAACTGCTATTATGACTGGAGTTATTGATGGGCTATAGTAGCTCATCCTTGTTTTGTTTTAAAATTGTCCAAACACAACAGCTAGATCAGATGGATCGCATTACTTCAAATTGTAACCCTACAGTGAAAGGTAGCTTGACGAGACTTATCTGCATAGTTCGGAAGAAGAAGGCAAGATGCCATGATGAAGAGGATTTGGTTCAGAGTATCTAGATCTAGTGTAAGAATTATTTATAAATTGATATGTAATAAATATTATCTTGTATAGAAAATTATTGGTAGCTGGTATACTTCTTATCGAAGTTATACTAGTTTTATAAGATTTGTGTAAATAGAGATGGTTATAGTAATCGGTGGTAATTGGAAAATTGTTTCAAAAATCTAATTTTGAGGAACTTTATGGATGGGGTCACAAGTGTAATTTGACTTGTTGAGAAATGTAATAATTGATGTATAACTTGGGATTCTTGTTTCTAGCCCTATAACCTAAACGATTCTTGAGAGTTGGGGTCGCATATGTATTTTTTAGTTATTGAATGTCTACAGGTGAAATTATAATCGTTAAATGGGTGATTTTATATTGAGAATTTCCGTAGTGACGACCAGATCCATGACCCCGAATTTGGAAGCGTTACAGAATGGTATCAGAGCTGAGGTTATAGTAAACTAGAANATGACCATAGTGTAAGATCGACTAAACCGACCAATTTCACGTAAAACCGATCAATTGGGCCATATTTTAAATTAACTAAAACTGACTAAATTGAACATAAAATCGACCGCTTCAACCTTATAAAGTCGATCACCTTCGAACTAAAACCGACCGTCACTTAGTCAGTTTTCAAATTTATGAAAAATAGAAAAATGTATAACCTACCAAGATCGGTCGGTTTTATTATTGACTGCAAAGTCAAAAATTGACAAAACGGTGTCGTTTTTTCCCACCTATAACCGACGAACATCGGTCGGTTTTAATGGCCACATCATCTTCCACGTGGCTTGGTGGGCCCAAATTCCACCACTGGGTAACTCATATAACCGACCGACGCCGGTTGGTTATATTTGCTATACTTGACCAATTAACCATTTTCGACCAGACTATTTCTGACCATGCGTTCCGGTCGGTTTTGCTGCTTTAACCGACCGATTTTCATTTTAATCGGCCATTTTTGTCAGTCAATTTTGCCCTGTTTTCCTGTAGTGTACATTATGAAAAATAAATTCAATATATCTAATGAGTATCTCTCATATGGAATTATCTATCCAAAACCCAAATGACCCCCGCCTGGTCTCTTCCTTTCTTATGATTATGAGATACAATGAAATACACAATATATAAATTCAGAAATTAAAATAAAATATAGAAAACAAAGAGGAGAGTTGCACTTCTTTTTCTTGGTTTCAGATGAAAAAAACATAAATTTATAAAGTAGTTGAATTAACTCACTAGCTATGAAGAGAATTTGTATGTATTTTGACATATTCATTTGTTTCTTATTTTGATTTTATAGTTCTTATATAAGTTAGCCCTTAGTTTATTTCAGGGGTTCGGATCAGTAAACTAAAGAAAGAGTGAAATGAAATTAATCCATAATTAATATTAATGAACCATGAAAGTGATTACATATTGTCACATACTGTATGTAATTACTTAAAGAAACTTTGCTTGAAAGTAATAATAAAATGAATGCATGCCTAGTAGGCATCACAGACTAGGATCTAAATAGTCTTTATTAACTTTATAATACATACACATGAGATATTAAAATTCCAAACACGATTGTTATTTATTTAATTAACACACTAGCGAAACAACCTTCATGATGTTTTGTTAAAACCTTAGGCCTTCTTAAAGAAAACTTCGAAAGGTTTTCCAGTGTTTAAAGCCAAACGTCTAGTTCCGCTCTTTTCAATTACGAGACCAAGATCACCACAAACAGGTTTACAAGTGTCGCACACCTCGGGACAATACACAAATTTATACCAATTGTTCGGACCCTCAAGTTTCTCAATTCTGAACCAGCTTTGTACTGTATAGTATCCAGGGTCCCCTATAGCTCCTCCAGGTGACAAGAAAACTTGACCTGAAGCTTCACTTACAAGCCTCCACACAGTTGGTTGTCCGTTAAGTTTGTACAGGCAGAGGAATTGCGTTGGATCCGAAAATTTTACGTTCAAATCCGAAGATACTCGTATTGTATTTTTTTTCGGGTTTAGTGGTAAAAATGTCACGGGGGTACCTCTATTGACCTCATTCGGCTCTTGGATCACACCTAGCGGGCACTGGGTAATTCCTTGACTACTGGTTATTTTGTTTATTTTCAGTCCACCTCCGTTGCCTCGGACCACGGGCAATATGTAGTAATTTGTGCCTGCCCGAAGGTGGCGGCCGTCTATGTCAAGGACTTTATCATTTGCAGCGGATGCGAGAAAAATGCTGTTTTGGAAGGCAATGAGAAGGAAGGAAAATAAAAGAATTGTGATCTTCATTTTTCAGTTGTGGTTTTGATGTATGCATTATCATAATGACCAGGCTTCTTTATATAGGGGGGAGCTGGCTAATATTATATGAAANGGAAAATAAAAGAATTGTGATCTTCATTTTTCAGTTGTGGTTTTGATGTATGCATTATCATAATGACCAGGCTTCTTTATATAGGGGGGAGCTGGCTAATATTATATGAAAGTTTGAATTTGTACAGGGATATGGCGCTTACAATTAATATGATCCAAAATGCCCATTCAGCTTTGGCACATCTTATCGTTTTACTAGCAGACATTAACGTTGGCAGTTTGTCAACGT
>QRFB01003598.1:7102-20563 GCA_008931105.1 Oenanthe javanica
CCACTTGTCCCTTGAACATTAAGCCTGGACCCATCTTTATCTCGATCTTGGTTGACAATCTCGATCTCGATCTTGATCTGTGAAAATCTCGATCTCGATCTATGAGAATCCCGATCTCGATCTGTGAGAATCTCGATCTCGATCTACCGTGGATCGAGATTTGCCTTGCAATGTTTTTTTTCAATTATCAATCTCGATCCGCATCTCGATCTGCTGTGGATCGACATTTGCCTTAGCAAATATGCACTCATCCAATGTTGACCTTCTTTAGTGACTAATTGAGGATTAACCTTTATGAGCAAGTTTCCCTAGCTTCTTCAATTTCTTTTCCTCACTCAATTCAAATGAGATCTTCTATTACTGACATGAACTTGCCTCCAATGTCCTGACACTTGATGCAATGGTCTGGTTCATAAGTGACTAGTCTTGTAGGGGTTCTTGCTTCTGAATGTCAGTTCTCATTTGTTGATTAACCTTTACATTATCCAGTTGTTGAGATACATTACATGAAATCACTTTGGTCTTCTTGATACTTTTTTGACATTAATTTAATTCTCCATTTGATAAGTTAGGGCATGAGCAATACTGAGATTGAACTTCTCCTCACTTAGGCATTCTTGATTAACCAAATTAGTTACTTGTAGTTACCAAGTATCATTACCATTTCTTCAGTTGATTGATTCCATGTGCTTCTTCAGTTTCCCTTGTTTTGCTGTTGTTTTATCTTTTACCTAGTTGAGTTACATAGTAATTAAGTGTTATAAGTTAGTACACCTATGCCTTTCAATACTCATAACAATTATTAGTGATATACGTAAACTCGAGGAAATAGTTGAAAATAAATTTACAAGTCCTTTAAATAATGACATTTAATACTTGTGATCCTAATTACAACTCCTCGTAAATTAAAATCATATTTTAGAAATATTTTCTAAGTATATAAAACATTAAGAATTTTATACATATGACTTAGAAAATACTTCGTCTTCCAATATTAGTGAGTTTTGAAATATGCATTAATTATTTAGAATAAAAATTCTAAATAACGTCACTAATACCAAAAGTACCACAATTATTTATAATAAAATATTTAAAAATATCAAAGCAAAATATCATAGCAATTAAGCAAGATATCATTGACTAATACTCATTAAATATTTAACAAACAAATAACTATGCTGCTAACTTATGCTAGAAAATCTAACTACAACATATGCATATAACATTGTAAGCAAGATAATTAAACTAATAGCAAAAAGTAAGAGGTACTGGATTTAAAATAAATTCACAAATCCTTTAAATATTGAAAATTTAATACTTGTGAACTCATTTAAGAATTCTTTGCAGATGGGATTTCCAACAAATATGCATATAAATAATAACCCAAGTTCACTAACCAACTTAGACAAAATAAATTTATCAAGTTATTTAGCACAGATCTGCAAGTTATTCTACTAAGGACAATCTCGAAAGAAATAATACATGATGTCTTTGCGCTTGTTCCATGAGTGTTGTATAGAGTGTTCAACATAGTTGTTGGAGTTGAAGTAGTTTTCTTGTCCAGAAGATCAGAGCATCACATTCACTAGCTGCTTTAATTTTAGCCTTTGCTGCAACTATGTGTGTTGAATGCTTCCTCTCATTTCAACAAGAATCCAACTTCTTCTACGAAATTGACAGCTTCTAGGAATAACTTCTCTATCTTTCTTACAACCTGCATTATCTATGTCTATATAGCCAATTAGGTTAAGCCTATTATCTTCAGGGTACCTGATTCTAAGAATCGGTGATCCCCTAAGATATCTAACAATTCATAACTTAGCTATAAGATAAGATTCTCTAGTATCCACTTATAAACTTGCATATAGGCATATCAAGAATAAAATATATGGTCTTTATGCACTTGAATAAGTAATGAGCTGATCATACCTCTATAGCTTGTCACTTCAGTTCATATACCTGATTTGCCCTGATCAAACTTAGTGGTTTATTGGCAAGAAGTCTTGGCAGGTCCAGAATCTACCAAATTGCGCATCTTCACAAGATCCTTGACTTACTTTAATTGCCATCATTCTTTTAAATTAATTGTAATCCAAAAAGAATTACAACTCTTCCAACATGCTCATCTTGTACCTACTCTGCATTAACTTAGCAAAAAATCTCATGCACAAATTTTCATTAGTAGACCCTCATATAACATAATCATGGTATACTAGCACATAAATGACATTGTGCGTGTCATGTATTCTAGAGAGATATATGTATGAAGACTCTAATAAAAATCATTTTCAAGTAATAAACTAGTTAGAGTGCCATACCATGTCCTTGACGATTTGCTTGAATCCCTACCTCCGTCATAGAGAGCTTGGGAATAGAATGATATACAAATTCTAATGATATGTAACTTCAAAGTCTAGGAGTTATTGTACATCAACTTCAACTTCTACCTCACCATTCAGGAGTTCACTTGTTCACATTCTTCTAATGGATATTCATGCTTGAATGCTTAACATGTGCTAGGGATATCTTATTGTTAGGTCATCAACTTGTTCAGTCATAATAGGATCAAGTTTCGTCACTAGTGCTTGATGTTAGATCTTGAAAGTCCCGAAGATTCTCTTTCCATCATCGTCGATACCTTCTGCTTGATAATAACCTGTATCAACTAGTTTGGCCTTGTCCCTCATAACAATGCCAATAATCTTCCAATACCAAATATTGTCTTGTCTTGTGGTCTGGGTTCCAGCTTTAATAGATTCTGCCTTCGAACTGATTGATATCATCTTGCATTACAATCACCCAATCTGGATCAATCAGTGCTTCTTCAGTATTCTTTGGGATTCTAGATGTTAGGTCCTAAAAAATATATGTTCATTTTGATTAGCACTTCTAACCTTTACTCAATAATCCAGTTTACTAAGAACTAGACTCTAGGAATGACTTTGACTTCAAACCTTTTGTGTTGGTGGATAAGTTCTTGAAGTGTTCCTTTTATCTTCATTGTGTTGAGTATGACTAGTAGATCCTTCTATTATTTGCTCCCCCTGAGTAGCTCCTTGGATGTGTTGAAGATCCTTCACATTTTTCAGTGGATTCTGTTAAAGTTCACGAGTTATGTAGATTCACTACAAATTTTACTAATAGGATCTGAATCATCATCATTATCATTGTTTCCTTCTACAACCTCAGTTTCAACATTAGTATCTGAATTTGAATATGACGGGATGTCAAACTTCAAAAATTCAGAATAGTCTTTCATTTGAATGCTCGGGATCTTGGTGTAGTTGAACGATACATTCATACTTTCAATCACCTTCTGATTTTACATCACATATGCCTTGAAAGCTTTCGACTTCAATGAGTAGCCGAGGAGAATTGTTTCATGAACCTTAGCTTCAAACTTGCCAAGATACTCATCTAAATCTTAAATAAATATCAATTTCCTCCAAACACACGAAAGATCTTCAGTGTTTGCTTCTGGTTGGCCATTAACTCATACGATGTCTTTTCACGATCTTGTTGATTAAAGACGCATGTTGTGTTAATTGCTTCAACTTTAAAGTACCTTTATCATGCAGACTTCACTTAGAACTTCATTCGCGAAATTGAGTTTCAATATCTAACTTGAAAGTTCTCACAACTTACTTTGCTTCCAACTTGATCTAATTGATGTGATCAATCACCCTCTGTGATATATTATCTGTTGAATGCACGAACATCACCAAATTATAATTAGGGTTGTCAACATCAATCACCACTAAGCATATTTCTTCCTTGATATAACTTGCTTCAGTGCGATGTTTTCATTGACTTCCCTATATGACATACTTCAAAATGTCCATTTGGATAGAATTCCATTAGAAGCGGTCCTATCACCAATTTCTTCTTTATCAAAGAATCCATTGTTTCGAATATTAAGTGTGAGAGCTTCATATGCCATAGCTAACTCTTTACTGATGAACCTTTACTGAAAAGTTCACTTCACCTTTTCATATAGAATCCATGTCAGCTATGAAAAAAATTCCTCACTCTCAGTTGAGTGAGCTTCCATCTTTCTTGCTTGAAGTCTAACACTTTTCATTTTCAAAGCTTTTCCAGAAAAACCTTGACAAATAATTCATTAGTGCCCTGTAGATAGAGCTTAAGTCCTTCCACAAGAAAGATACTTCCAATGATGATAATTCCAAAATCATGATAGCCAAATCCCTTGTACATCCTTTGTTGTCACCTCTAAAGGTTACCGTTGGATAAACTTTCTCAACCAACTGTGATGTCAGAGCTTAATCTTTATCATATGCCTCGTACAATAAATGTCACGAAATCACATAACTTATGCCTTTTGTTACATACTCTGCAAATACAAATGATTAAGTTTCTTGGTACTCAACTTCAATTGAGTCCAGATGGATTAGAGATATTGCTTTAAATAGTGGTAACAACAGTTTCGACCTTAACATGCATAAATTTATCTTAATCTTTACCCTATTGTGATTCTTATACATGATTTGCCTAAGAGTATGCAAGTCCTAAGATGTGCATTTTCAAATTTAAATGAATAAGCATGAAAATAAGAACACATAGTAAACATTCAGCTTTATAGATAAGAATTATACAATTCAGGCATGTTCTGTTGTTATCTAACATTTTTAACTATCTCTAATTACCTAAGTCAGTTTTAGATTAATCTTCGAATCTATAAATGTTACTGACTACTTAGATAATTCTACCATCTTTTAATCTTTTTATCCCTAACAAGCAATACATGAACTGATTTGATATTTAAGTGCAACTATGTGAGTGAGAGCAAGTCATATGAAAATAAGCACATAAACAATTCAAGAATATGCAGAATATTTGAATGAAACATTATGAGAAATATCAAATTCCACATACACTTAACAATTCATTCATCACAATAAGAATAAATATAAAATATCTGATCTATGACCTGCTTGTCTATTTAGCAATTTTCATAACATTAGCAGAGGTATTAAATCACATAAGATTTAAATCGAGTTCCAATAAATATTTAAGGATACACCTAACCGTCTAGAACACCCTATCTAATTCTAGATATTCTTTTTACTGCATAGAAAAACAAGTATGAAATGTACTAATTAAACTCATGAATCCTAGCATGCAATCTTATTCTTAGCAATCAATTAAGCATTTAAGTCCCAAGATGCTAACATGCTGACATGAATATAATACATTTCAAAACTTAATAATCATACAGTTCTGAATTAGATAAACGTATACTAGTTAGAATGTGTACCTGTGAAGTGCTTAGTGATTCATCTCCAGTGTTGGTCATTGATGCCAGATATCCATTTGGTTCATCACTGTCACTGATAGAATCAGCTTTGAATTTAACTTCACCAACATATGTTTTCCCTTGCTGTATCCTCAATAATGCTCGAGATTCCTGTGTCAACCCAACACAGTGTCTGTCATCATTTGCTTGTACAAGCTTCTTCAAACTGTGTAAGAAAACCTTGATCCTGTCTTTGATTTTCAACCATCCCTGTTTTGCAACCGCTTCTTGAACTATTCTTAAAAATCTCCTTTATGAAATCTATAGGTAAGGACCTTAGATTAAGAATTGGGATTTCGACTGAATTTGATGTCACTGAACTTCTTGTTACTATGCAGGCTTGACTTGTAGTCTAGTTCTCAAGATATTCCAAAGTATCAAACTCACATGCAATACCTTGACCACTACCTCAAGCTACTACATCTTCAATTCAGCTTCTAGGATCATTTCGTTTCTGTTCAGAGGTTCTCAACCTTGACTTCAATCAAATTTGGTTCCTGGGTCACAAATACAGTTGATATGCTAACAACCTGCTTTACCAAATATTAACTTTTTCAGCTCTTGTTCTAGTTCATAGGCCTTCAGCACACACAGTTCTTCTACAGACAATGTGGTTGTATCCTTAGATCCCTGTTGGCTGTAATCCTGTGTTCCAAATGATCTGCAATGTTAGTATGAACTCTTTTAATCTCCCTGTAGAATAAACTTTAAGGCTTGTACTGAGATTCCAGGTAGTCCAGTCTATTCTCATCCACTACTTTAACCCCTAAGATTTTTCATCCACAAATATTCAACTCAAATTAACCAAAAATTGTACCCAATTAATTTCTTCTTTTGCAGCTTCCAAAATATTAGTGGGATCCAATGGAGTAAACCTCTAAGGAAATTAATACCACTATTTCTTCAACTTGTTCTAGTATTAACTTCATTGGATAATTTTCAGTCAATTTTAGTTGTCTTGAATACCCGGAAAAGTCTTCAACTACAAACCCTTTGAGCACCCTCGAATTAATATTTAAGGAAAATTTAGATTTAGAGAATTTTTAATTTTCTTAGAAAATAAATTAATCAAAAATAAAAATATATAACAAATTAATTTTCAAAAATTTGGACTTTTCTTAAAAATTAAAATATCGTTGATTAATATTTAAGAAAAAAATTAGTTTTCAAGAATTTTAAATTTTCTGGAAAAATAAATAAATCTAAAATAAAAATTAAAAATTAAAGGGTACAAAACTTGAGGGTACCAAACTGCATTTTGGAGTTGGTGGCGCCTAGCTATTTGGTGGCGCATGTACACTACTTCTCCTGTATAGGCGCAACAAACATGTTAGTATCCACAAGTGACGCCTCTCTTGGGGATGCCGTGTATTGGCGCAAGAAAACCAACAATCTCTTATATCCAAAGTATTGAGTGGCGCTGCGCGTGTATAACAAAGCCAGGGCCAGCTAATCTCGAAGGTGCTTCAACAAGCAATGCCCGTGCATTGGTCGAGTAAATTGGCCACGAAATTTGTATAATAAATTTAACTCTTAAACTTTATTTAAAATTTATAAAATAAACTAATTAAAATTTATAACATAAACTAATAAAAGTTTATAAAATAAATTTTTTAAAAGTTTATAAAATAAATTTTATAAAAGTTTATAAAATAAATTTTATTTAAAATTTATAAAATAAACTAATTAAAATTTATAACATAAACTAACAATAGTTTATAAAATAAATTTTATAAAGTTTATAAAATAAACTTATTAAAAGTTTATAATTAAACTTATTTAACAAGGCCTCCTTCTTAGTAAGCAGCTTCGGCATTATGAGTTTCACTGAGCTAATGGATCTTGATTTGTACATCAATCAGCCTGCTCTGATACCAATTGTTGGGTCCCGAAGTATAGTAGAAGGGGGGTTGAATACGATACTAATAATAATTTAAATTCTTTTTAGAATTTGTGGATAAATAAATTATTATTTCAGAGTGGGATTGGCCATTTGTAGTGTTTAGGTGAGCTACCTACTAATTTTCTATGTGTCCGGATAAATCAATTAGGTTCAGGAAAATTAGCAAGTAAAATAAACGTGACAAGATTCGGGGAATATATCTTTTATATATATACATGGAGGTTGCTACACCCAGTTAAAAATATAATTGGTTTCCAAAGAACAAATTAGTTCTTTGCTACTAACACAAAAATATAAGGCTCAGTTACTATATAAATATATCTAAATTAGTACAAGGAAAAACTGAGTCCGTAGGGAGTGATATCTAGGAGCCCTGAGCATTTTTCATTAAAGAACCGGTCCTAATATCTGACCGGGAGCAAGATATGGGTGTGTATAACTTGTATCTTCTTGTTTCGGCCATGTCAGTAGCTCTCTACATATTATTTGTGTTGAAGAAGATGACTCCTTAAAAATGAGTGGCCTTATTTTTCTTGTCTGTGCAGTCTTTTAAATAAATACAGTAGGTTGCTATAATTTGATTGGCTGAGGGGTTAAGTGGGGTCAAGTAATATTTTGTTGCACCATAAATCTTTGTTGCGCCTGGTACTGTGTTGGCCTTGTAGTGGCGCCACAAACTTGCTCAAGATACTTTAAAATTTTGTTGCGCCCATTAATCAATAGATATGAATTGTATTCATAATTAATTATATTTTTTGTTTATCTATTTAACTGATAAGGTACTTCGACCTCAATCGAGGTCGAAATCGACCTTGTACCTTATCTTGAAATTAAAGAGCCGTGAAGGCCTGATTCGACCTCAATCGAGGTCGAAATCGATGATAACCTCATATATCGACCTCAGTAGTTAATTGAGGCCTAGATCAATCTCAATTGAGATCAAAATCAACTGCAAAACAATATTTCAACTTCAAATAGCCATTGAGGCCAAATTCTACCTCAATCGAGGTCGAATTCCACTTCAGCCTCATAAATCAACCTCAAAAGTATTTTCAAGCCAAATTCGATCTCAATCGAGGTCGAATTCGACCTCAGTCACGTGATCCACCTCAAAGTGATTTTCCTGTTATAATCGATTTCAATTGAAGTCGATTTCGACCTCACCACCACATATAGACCTGGAAGTGCATCTCAAGTCCTGTTCGACCTCGATCTAAATCGAATTCGAGCTCAATTCCTAGAATCAACTTGCGGTCGTATTTGAGGTCTTTTTCGACCTCATTCCAGGTCGAATTGGACAAGGTTTCAGAAATTTCCTACTTTTTGAAAATTGTTACAAATAATGTTCTTGGATGACCAATTTATATGATATTGATTCTTTAAAAGGATTAATAATAAAAGGCCTTAGCCCAAAAGATGAAATAAGGTTGACTGAAACAAGTCAAAAGCCCGATAAGGCACTTAAAACTCTTTGTGAAACTTTTACGAAAACTTACGAAGTTTTCCCAAAAGTTGGGGGGCAAATGATGTGGGTAAAAATAGCCTTAGAGAAATGATAAATATAGCATTTATTATTTCATTAGTTAGACCTGATATGGTCCAAAGGCTTGGGCCCTTGAAACGAACTAGGAAAATAAATCCTAAGATTAACTGGATTTGTAAATCTAGCCCACAAGCTCTGTTGAGGCCATAGGCCCAGTAAGGCTCAGTAAAGGCCCAAGAAGCTTGTTGAAGACCATAATCCTAGAAGGATCTAGAAACCCAAACGTAGGAAGAGTCCCACGAGGACCCTCATTCCTAAGAGGTTTAGACAACCTTGTCACTAGGAGACTTGGCCACCAAGACTCCTACTTCTAATCTGATTCCAAGGCCCTCATGCGCCTATATAAAAGAACTAACCTCTCAACATTAGAACTACATATTTTGACTTGATTTTCACACCCAATGAGATACATAGGCAGTTAACGAGGACCCGAGGTAGTCACAAAATGTTAGTGCAGTCATAGAATCTCGAAGCTCTCTCAAACCCTAGTATTAATTACACATTAAATACACCTCAGTTTTGATCCGTAACATTTGGCGTCGTTTGTGGGAACGCGAATAACAACCATGGCAAGAACCCGAAGAACTGTGAACACCCTCGAAGGAGAGATCCCTGACACCACTGTTGACGCCAACGTTCCCCCGCTGTGATGCATGAACAAGGAACTACTATTTCTACCACCTCCGTTGAGGACCCTGAATCAAGTATCCGGCGTACCTGACCCCTAAACGTCATTGTTCATCCTTCCACCCCCGACGTATCTATCCATGCTTCGGTTCCTTTACTCCAGGTAATTTCGCCCCTTCGTACAACTTTTATTGCTCCTCCTACTTTACAGATGTCGTCTGCCATAACACCCGACCCTCGTTATGGGCTCCCAAGAAACGACGAACCCCCTTATGAACAAGGATTGTTTCCCCACCATACCTAACAACGAAGAAGTCGGGACTTCTCTAGACCTTACTCTACTGACGACGAGGAGTCGTCTAACGAGGATATAAATCCAAGACGGAGGCAACCCGATAAGGATCCCCTTGGAGGGAGAAGTACCCAGCCCCGAGGGCCTCAAGATAATGACTCTTTGAGCCTTCAAGACAGAATATGCGCTCATGAAGCCGAAGCCCAGCGACTGAGGAAGGACCTGGAGAAGGCGTTAGCAAGGCGACAATGCCCCATAATTGAAGGTGCTGGGGGGTCGATAAGAAACACACCTGTGATAGATTTGGACGAGCCCCCAACTAGGAGGCAGACAAGGACGATTTATATTAGGGCTGATCCCCAAAAATTGTTACCACTTGGAGATCCTGATGATCATACTCCCCATTTTACTGAGAATATTATTAATGAGAGGATATCAAGGAAGTTCAAGATGCCTACATTTAGGGCCTATGATGGAATGGGGGACCCCTCCAATCATGTTCTCACATTCTCTAATGCCCTGTTGCTACAGCCTGTAAACGACGCCGTCAAGTGTAGGGCGTTCCCTTAAACCCTTAGTGGTATGGCTCAGCGGTGGTTCAGTCGTCTACTACCAAACTCTGTTGGGTCATTCAAGGATTGAGCCGGGGCTTCATTGGTCAATTCATCAGCATCAAGACTCATGAAAAGAGCTCGGCTTCACTAATGAACATGCATCAGGGGAAGAATGAGTCCTTGAGGGATTATATGAACATGTTTATAAACTAAGCCTTGAAGGTCCCTGATTTAGACTAGAGGGTAGCTATGATAGCCTTACAGCAAGGGACTTCTGATGAAAATTTCAGGAGATCGTTAGCCAAGAGGGCCCCGAGAGTATGAATAAGCTCCAGGAGAGAGCTGGAAAGTATATCAAGGCCGAGGAAAGTGTGAGGAAATCCCAAGGGTTTCAAGCCTCGAACACCTACTCTAAGAAACAACATAGTGATAATGAGTATACTATCGATACCAAGTATGCAAAGAATGATGATGTTAATGACTCCAAGAAGAAGGGAGGATCCAGGTTCACCGAGTATGCAAGACTAAATGCTGCCCGTAGCCAAATATTGATGGACATTGAAAAGGGTAAAGACCTTCAATGGCCGAAGCCACTAAGGATCGATCCTGAAAAGAGAAATAAAAACGCGTACTGCCGGTTCTATAGGGATGTGGGATACGACACTGGTGATTGTCGTCAATTGAAAGATGAGATAGAGTTTCTGATTAGAAGAGGAAAGTTGGAAAAGTACACCAAGGAGGGTGCTAGACATGACAGAGGTCATAATGATAAACGAAGGGACTCAGACCCCAAGGACAAAAACAATCATCTCCGAGGGCCTGTGATCAATGTAATCTCAGGAGGTCCAACCACAGTGGGAAACTCCCGAAACTCCAGGAAGGCATATGCCCGAGAGGTAATGAGCATCGTAGGAGAACCTCCTAAGAGAGCAACGACTGAGGTCTCTTTGTCGTTCAATGATTCTGACTTAGAAGGGGTAAGGTTCCCCCATGATGATCCCTTGGTAATCATCCCTATCATAGAAAACTCTCTAGTGAAAAGAGTCTTGGTAGACGATGGATCATCTGTAGACATCCTATTTTATGAAGCCTTTATGAAAATGGGGTATAACGATTCAGAACTGAACCCCTCCAACATGCCTATCTATGGTTTCAATGGAGTGGAATCTCAAATAGAAGGAATTATACAACTACCCATGACTATGGGCGAGAAACCTCGATAGTCTACTCAAATGCTGAATTTCCTCGTTATTAAGGCAAACACCACTTACAATGCAATCATTGGCAGGACTAGGTTACATGCCTTCAAGGCGATAGCCTCTACGTACCATCTGAAGCTCAAATTCCCGACTAGGAATGGAGTAGGAGAAGAGAAAGGAGATTAAAAAATGGCCAGGAGTTATTATGTGGCCGCCTTAAAGCCTAGTGGCACCGGGGGACAAGTCCTCCCTATTGAAGACATGGATGTCAGGGACCGAGAAGAAAGGAGGGGTAAGCCTGCAGAGGACTTGGAGCCTTCTCATTTGGATCCTTTATATCCCGAGAAGGTGACATATGTAGGAACTTCACTCCCCAAGGACTTGAAGGAATAGCTGATTCAATTTTTACAAGATAACAGGGATGTTTTTGCTTGGACAACAGCCGACATGCCAGGGATAGACCCCGAGATTATAAAACATCGGTTAAATGTGAATCCTGGAAGGACAACAGTCAAGCAAAAGAAAAGGAGCTTTGCTCTTGAAAGACAAGAGTGAAGGGTTTCGGGCATGAAAACGCAGTGGATATAATGTAAAATCAATAAAAAAAACCCGAAACCCTACCGTAGGATCCATGCATAGCTTTGGATGATTATGGTGAAGAAGTCTGTACCTTAACAAAGCTTTACGTATGATGTTTAATGTAGGTCCAAAAAAATGAATCAAAGCAGCCCTTTGTGGCAAAGATTTGCTCTCCAAAGAAGTCCACACGAACGTCCGATCGTCCAACGATCACCGGAGTCGGTACTAGCTGAATTGTTTGCCTCTTCCTCTCTCTCTTCTTTTCTTTAGCCTCTCTTGATGTTGAGCAGCTAGGGTTTTTTCTCTAAAACGAAATCTGATGATTAACCCTAATACTATACATCATTATGTATATATAGGGGAGAGAGAGATTTTGGGCCTAACCCTAACCCATGTGGTTTCTAAAACCCATTATGATTTTGGGTTATTATTATTATTATTAAATCCGAATTCTAATATAATTAATCAAATCCTACTTAATTAATTTAATGATTAAATTTGAATTAATAATAATTCTAATTAAATCCGAATTCTAAAATAATTAATCAAGTCCCACTTAATTAATTCAATAATTAAATTCGAATAAACAATAATATATTTAAATTCGTAATTTAAATAAACCTCCGTTTTGACGTTCTCTGTGTGTGATCCTTTAGATTATTATTACGTTGACAATAATTTTATTATCTAATAATAAAATTATAAACAATGAGTGGCATCTTGTAATACATCATTCCTACCCAAGTAACAATAATAATTGGTGATTCAATTAAACTTTTCGTGAATAATGTTCCATGTAATATAATCCCTTTAACCTTATATTATAGATCAAACTCGAGGCATGTATAGTGTCATCCTCTTCAACGTTTAATCTCGGTTTCCTTGATCAATGAGTAGACTATTTAAACAAATCAATATTTGAGCTTAGCCATACATTTCATAGTCTCACTCAATCAAGAGGCCAATAATATCACTCCTAGAATTGGAGGGTTAAATCCTATATCTATCATTCATATTCCTTATACTATTCATAACATATCCAATGTCCACCTTTATCATTACCCGGTTAAAGGTAACTTTGAGTGTAATCAAAGTATATTAATTCTCGTATAGAAATATAATGATTTCAAGTCAGAGGATCATTACATCATTATCACAGTGAGATTTCTTATGACACTTATTAACATGTAGAATCTCACGGCGGGTCTTTCCAGTGTCATGTATTGATACATACACTTATGTTCTTGACTTTAGTATCACCATACCTATGACCAATGAGATGTGGTCATCCGTCAACAAACATACTAGTCTTATTGCATTATTATTGTCCTTAAATAATAATACTTGACTAGGGAATTTTAGGAATAAAATACTATTCATATAATCTCATTTTTAAGTCACATACTTAAAGATATATATTACGTATTAATATTCCAAGGACATTTATTAT
>QRFB01003598.1:20680-44507 GCA_008931105.1 Oenanthe javanica
GGTGTTTTCAGTGTCATGTATTGATACATACACTTATGTTCTTGACTTTAGTATCATCATACCTATGACCAATGAGATGTGGTCATCCGTCAACAAACATACTAGTCTTATTGCATTATTATTGTCCTTAAATAATAATACTTGACTAGGGAATTTTAGGAATAAAATACTATTCATATAATCTCATTTTTAAGTCACATACTTAAAGATATATATTACGTATTAATATTCCAAGGACATTTATTATTCTTTCAATTTACGACGCAGTAAATAAAGACATAATAAATATTAATTAAATAATCACATAACATAATTCTTAATTGTTTTCAATAAAACATTAAAAGTATTGTCTCTAGGACACCAATACTAACAAGGAGACCATTAACCAGGAGGCAGAGAAATTGTTAGAAGCTGGATTTATTGAAGAAATTCAATTTTCTGAATGGCTCGCTAACCCTGTGATGGTCAGAAAGAGCAATGGGAAGTGGAGAATGTATGTGGACTTCACATATTTGAATGATGTCTGTCCTAAGGACTGTTTCTCATTGCCAAGGATAGACACGTTAATAGATGCCACATCTGGGCACGAGATACTTAGCTTCATGGATAGATTCAGTGGCTAAAACCAAATTAAAATGCACCCCGATGACATCCCTAAGGTATTATTCATCACTGACTTTGGTGTTTTTTACTATCTGGTTATGGATTTTGGACTTAGGAATGCAAGAGCCACGTATCAAAGGCTTGTAAATAAAATCTTTAAGCACCTCATCAGTAATACCATGGAGGTTTACGTCGATGACATTTTAGTCAAAATCCTAGATAAAGACGATCACCTTGAGCACCTAAAGGAGGCGTTCGAAGTTCTGAGAACCCACAAGATGATGTTGAACCCGGCCAAGTGTGCCTTTGGTGTAGGTTCAGGAAAATTTTTAGGCCTGATGGTCTCCAAAAAGGGCATTGAGGCCAATCCCAATAAGATTCAAGAAATCTTGGACATGGAGCCCCCAAGACATTAAAAGATGTTTAGAAGCTCACGGGAAAGGTAACAGCCCTGAGGCGCTTCATATCTAAGTAAGGAGAAAAGTGCCTACCATTCTTCAAGGCCCTCAAGAAGGTTAAAAACTTCGAATGGAATGACGAGAGTCAAGCAGCTTTTGAAGAGCTGAAGAAATATATGGTTGAGCCACCCTTGCTTGCCAAATCGAAACCTGGAGAAGTGCTATACCTGTACCTTGATGTCTCTGGTTCAGTCTAAAACGCCGTTCTTGTGAAAGAAGAAGCAAAAATTCAGAAACCCATTTACTATGTCAGCAAGATTCTGTATGGAGCAGAGCTGAACTACTCAAAGGTTGAGAAGTTTGCCTTAGCATTACTAATGGTTTTAAGGAAGCTACGCCCATGCTTCCAAGCACATGTTATTGAAGTCTTGACAGACCAGCCCCTGAGAAACATAATGCACAACACCAAGGCCAGTGAGAGGCTAATCAAATGGGCTATTAAGCTTGGAGAGTTTGAAATCAAGTACAATTCAATGACGGCGATCAAAGCTCAAGCTCTAGCTGACTTCATGGTTGAATATACCATTCCCAACCAAGAAGTCGTGGGGAGGAAGAGGATAAAGAAACTGGAAAGAATAAGGAAAAAAAGGAAGAACTCAAAGAATACTGGCTACTCTTTTTTGATGGAGCTTCAAAAACAAGCACTAGCGGAGCTGGCTTGGTTTTGCAAAGCCCTGATGGGTTTGTTGTCGAGTATGCAATCAAGTTGGATTTCCCCACTACAAACAATGAAGCAGAATATGAAGCTTTCATAGTTGGACTTTGCCTGGCCTGGCCAAAACACTGAGGGTGAACAAGTTAAAGATATGTGGTGATTCAAGGCTAGTGTTCTCCCAAGTAAATGGGGAGTTTGAGACCCGAGAAGAAACTATGACCAAATATATGAGGATTGTTAAAGCTCAAGCTACGCAATTTGAAGAATGTCATTTTGAGTATATTCCAAGAGAGGAGAATGTGAAGGCCGATGCCTTATCTAAATTCTCATCATCAGAAAGTGAGAGTTGTTCTGGCAGCGTTTATTTCCAAGTCTTGAAGACCCCAAGCATTAACGCTAAACTAGTAGCCCCGATTGGGCTGAGAGCATGTTGGATGGATCCTATCAAGCTCTACTTGGAGACGGAAAAGGCACCAATTGACCCCATGGAGGCACGCAAGCTCTCGGTGAGAGCCTTGAAGTATGTCATCATAGAGGGGATACTTTATAAGAAATCGTATGTAACACCCTACTTGAAGTATCTGAGACCCCACGAGGCTGAAGCTGCCATAAGAGAAGTTTATGAAGGTATATGTGGCCAACACCTTAGAAGTAGGGCTCTTGCTCATAAATCATAAGACTGGAATTCTATTGGCCTGAGATGCTTAGCGATGCTAAAGCTTATGTTAAGAAGTGTGATCGCTGCTAAAAGTTTGTGCCCATCGTTAGACAGCCCCTTGAGATGCTGATGTCCATTAACTTTCCACTCCCCTTTGCCATGTGGGGAATGTATATCTTAGGTCTATTTCTTATGGCCAGTGCACAGAGGAAGTTTCTCATTGTTGCCATCGACTACTTCACTAAGTGGATAGAGGCCAAGCCCCTGGCCAAGATTGATATCTAGAATGCGACTCAATTCTTCTGGGAGAATGTTATATACAGGTATGGGTTACCCCGAATCTTGGTAATGGATAATGGGACTCAATTTAACAACAAGGACTTCATAGAGTACTGTGAGAACTACAACATCAAACTACGCTTCACCTCAGTCGCTCATCCACAGTCAAATGGACAAGCCGAAGTGGCCAACAGAATCATCCTGGATGGACTTAAGAGGATTGAACGCTCCCAAGGGACTTGGGTTGATGAATTGCTTCCAATTTTATGGGCATACAAAACTACTTGTAGAGCTTCAACATGAGTTATACCGTTCCAACTAGCCTACGGGGCTGAGGCAGTGGTGCCTGTTGAAATTACTCATACATCACCAAAAGTGCAAGAGTTCCAGATTGACGCCAATGAAGAAGGCATGAAGTTGGATTTAGACCTACTAGATGAGATACACGACAAGGTAATGTCCGAATAGTGGTAAACCAGAAGAAAGCTTCATTCTATTACAACCTTAGAGTGAATGAAAGGTTCTTTCGCATAGGAGACTTAGTCCTACGAAAGATCGAGGCATCTGGAGCAGGTTCAAAGGGCAAGTTAGCTCCGAACTAGGAAGGACCATACCAAGTGAAAGAGGTCACGGGACAGGGCGTGTACAAGCTCCAAACCCTCGAAGGAGTTGAAATCCCAAGAAGCTGGAATGCTGCCAACTTGAGAATTTATTATGTTTAAGTTTTCGATTTCGATTTTTATAAACGTTTAAGTATCGATTTATTAGCCTCGAAGGTATGACATGTTTTTTAATACTAAGTTACATTTGAGAACTTGGTAAGTTTCCAAGAAATATCTTCTATTTTCTGTTATCCTTATATAACATTCATCATTTTTGCTAAGTCTTTTTACAAGCCTCGCAAGTGTTTGTTATTTGTGTTCAAAGTTAAACACGAAAAACAAGCAATACAAAGGCAGAAAGTAAAAAGGCAGGAATATGGAAAACATGATTATATAAATAAAAAGCCCGAACGCCAAATGTTTATACAAGCCGTAGAGGCCAACATAAATACAAGAGATAAGTGACCTAACTACTTCAACGGATCATCCTCCTCTGAAGACTCCTTCCCACTAGCCGAAGACGAATCCTCTCCGTCTTCACTTGATTCTTCCTCTTCTGAAGAGCTTTCCTCTATTGGCTTTTGATAAGTCACCTCGGGAATAGCCTGCTGAGGGGACGGAATAAGGCTAGTCTCACGAGCCCTTTTCTGCCTTACATGGGGACTGCTGTCCCCCTCGTTCTCCTCCTCTTGAGCAGCAATCAACTGTTTTAGAGATTCAGCTGATTGAGGACTCTGGAAGTCCACCTTAGGGTTGAACAACCCCAGATGTTTATCCAACACCGCCTTTAGCGCCTCGTTCCACCCGATAGTGTAGTTAGCTGGAAAGAAGAGATCGTCGTGCTAAAGGATTAAGTCTTGGTATTCTTCCGAGGCCAAGTATTTGCCAATGATCGCGTTTTTTCGGCCCGGAGTTCTACAATCTCAGCTTAAGCCTACTTCAGAATCTCCTCCTTCTCAGCCAATTTCTCCTCCAAGTGTTTTATTTTGGCGTTCGCCACGGTAAGCTCCTTCTTATGCTTCCCTGCTTGAGCCTTCTACGACTCAGTCTGGTGCAGAGAAGCCTGGAAATAGGCATTAGCCTGAAAAATAAACAAGTTAGGATAAGAGAAAAGAAGCCTAAAAAGTGTGTGCTAGTAAAGTGAAATAAGAATAAGTTAAGTAAAGAAACTTACTGATGTCAGTGCCTGTCACCACCACATATAGACCTGGAAGTGCATCTCAAGTCCTATTCGACCTCGATCTAAATCGAATTCGAGCTCAATTCCTAGAATCAACTTGCGGTCGTATTTGAGGTCTTTTTCGACCTCATTCCAGGTCGAATTGGACAAGGTTTCAGAAATTTCCTACTTTTTGAAAATTGTTACAAATAATGTTCTTAGAGGACCAATTTATATGATATTGATTCTTTAAAAGGATTAATAATAAAAGGCCTGAGCCCAAAAGATGAAATAAGGTTGACTGAAACAAGTCAAAAGCCCGGTAAGGCACTTAAAACCCTTTGTGAAACTTTTACGAAAACTCACGAAGTTTTCCCAAAAATTGGGGGGCAAATGATGTGGGTAAAAATAGCCCCAGAGAAATGATAAATATAGCATTTATTATTTCATTTGTTAGGCCTGATATGGTCCAAAGGCTTGGGCCCTTGAAACGAACTAGGAAAATAAATCCTAGGATTAACTGGATTTGTAAATCCAGCCCACAAGCTCTGTTGAGGTCATAGGCCCAGTAAGCATTGTTAATTAATTTCGTAATTAATTAATAAAGGCTGAGTAAAGGCCCAAGAAGTTTGTTGAAGACCCTAATTCTAGAAAGATCTAGAAACCCAAACGTAGGAAGAGTCCCACAAGGACCCTCATTCCTAAGAGGTTTAGACAACCTTGTTACTAGGAGACTTGACCACCAAGTCTCCTACTTCTAATTTAATTTCAAAGCCTTCATGCGCCTATATAAAGGGCCTAACCCTTCAACATTAGAACTACGTTTTTTGGCTTGATTCTCACACCCATTGAGATACGTAGGCAGTTAACGAGAACCCGAGGTAGTCACGAAATGTTAGTGTAGCCATAGAAACTCGAAACTCTCTCAAACCCTAGTATTAATTGCGCATCAAATACACCTCGTTTTTTATCCGCAACAAGTATGATTCAAATTTTGATATCGTAAGTGAACTGGTATTCTATTATACGTCTTTTATTAAAATTTTGAAATTGTAATTGAACTAATATTCAATTATACGTGATTTATTAATACAACATGTGTCACCAAAGAAATCCCAATTGATTGGATAATTACACTAATAATAAATAGTAAAAATTGTTATTTTAGTTATTTTCCTAAACTTATTATGTGATGGTTGTGTAAATAAAATCATAATATTAAAAAAGAAAATGGATAATAAGAAATATCATAATTGGTGGGGATTAAAGTAGAATTTTGCATATATAAATACCAGAGACATAAGTTTTCCCATTCTTGCTGTCGCAACATCATCATAGACTCATAGTCTCATTCAGGCCTGAAATTTCAAATTTGTAATTCTATTAATTTGATGATAAAAATTTTAAATTAAAAAAATCTTATACAGAATATTATAATTTTAAATAATTTATTTTAAATATTTCTTAGACAAATAAAAAACTCAATCGATGCAATCCATCCGATTTAATTAATGTAAGGCCCATGTATGATGTATGTACTGGACAAAGCTTTACGATCGTAAAATTGATCACCATTCACACATAAATGTGAGATGAATTAAAATTAGTTATTTCCCCATTGGAGTATCTATTTGGCTTCATTTTAATCTTAATGTACTAGTTTTAACGACTAGCTGCGCATGGCACAGTGGCGCAACATTATATGCATCACAGCCAATTAGGTATAAAAAATGTTGATACTTTAATGTAATTTTGGACATTCTTACCACAGTGGATATCTCACTTTTACAGGAACCAGGCGTAATAAGGCCGCATTAATATAACATTTTACCTGTTTCAAGTGATAAGTTACGTACTATGCCAAGAGCTACATCAACCGCACTCTCAGCTGTAGAAAAACTCGACAACAAAATGTACATAAAAACTCGATATCAAAATGTACACAAGGATGAAATCGATAACTCAAGGCCTCAATGCAGCTGTTCAATTGATATGCCACAGCGAAGGACTATGCATCTAGCCATGCAATGTCACAGCGAAGGACTATGCATCTAGCCATGCTATGTCACATCCCTCCTTGTAAATGAACAGATGATTTGTAGAAGACTAGAAGTCCTTGAGCATATTCTACCTTTTATATGAATTTGCGTTCCCTGAAAGCACTTTCATTCATTGATAGTTTTACGAAAGCAGAAAGAACCTGCAGAAAAATAGTATGAAAACATCTACAAGAAGCAGAAACAAAAGAATACAAGACATTGTCCACAAGTTTTATTTTATTTTTCCTTCTTGATCTTGTGTAAGCTAACAATTTTGCTGCATTTATGTGCATAGAAGCAGGCAAACAAGGGATTCAAGGTATCCTGGGTCGCTCGCATTGCAAAAGATGGTCTACTGATTCACCAGTTTTTTGAATAATATAATACGTCCCTTTAAAACGCACTTTTCAAGGAAGGAGTACCTTTTTAGGATCCGAACCCACAGAAGAGACTTTCAAGCAAGCGATCTGCCCCCCTCCCCCCACCCTCCACCCCCCAGAAAAAAAAAACAGCTACCGTCT
Source organism: Oenanthe javanica (assembly GCA_008931105.1). Taxonomy (NCBI): domain Eukaryota; kingdom Viridiplantae; phylum Streptophyta; class Magnoliopsida; order Apiales; family Apiaceae; genus Oenanthe; species Oenanthe javanica. The sequence continues at coordinate 27,655 of QRFB01003598.1, forward strand.
ACGGTCCCAAATTAACACAGGGAAATGACCTACTAAAAGAATTATTAGATCGTACTTAGTAGTAGTGAATCATTTCCCAATACCATGCATAGCTTAGAAACAAAATGAATTATAGAAATGATAATAATCATTTCCCACATCTTAAATCATTACAAATAGACTTCCAAAACCAAACACGGTGCTCAGGACTTTGGGAATGTAAAAATAATAACCAACAACACAAACAATTTCCATCTTCTGCACAGCTAAGAATTCAAAACAAATTTTCCAATATCTCCACATGTACTAGTTATGAAAGGGGCATTGAAAGCTTGTCTAAAAACTGAAGATATTAAATTCATAATGTTGCCTATAATTTTTTTTCCAAATAGCCAATGGCATTGTGATTGAATCATAGTTTCGATTCCTCTTGACAACTAGAATATAAAGTCATTTAAAACTTGAGCATAAACTTATTTCTATTTTCTAATATGGCCTTATACTTTAAATTAGCAGATGATGTTGAATTACATCATGCATCACACAATAAAACTAGCAATTCTGTAACACAAGCAAGGTTATGCAGGTGCTTTAACCTGGTAGTCACACATATGTCTGTGCTGGCCGCTGGGACTTGAACCCCGACCTCACCCAAAGAGGGATTTTCACTATGCTACAATTTTAAGGATATGAGATTCCTTCTAGGACACCATCCTAAAGATAAGGGGACAATATTGGAGAAGAGAAGTAGTTGACAGAACCATCATGTTGCAATTAATGAACGAACAAATACAACAAAATACTTAATAATTGAATATAGAAAATGTAAGTAGATCAAATGTTACTATTATACAAGTGAAAAAACATGTGAATTTGGCAACAAAATATCTAAATAGACATACAAAACCAAAAGAAGATGTCTCTGATGTTTTCAGCACGAATTGATTCCATCCTTGCAATCTTTGGTCAAGTTATAGAATGTCTCCACTTGCGTCTTTGCCCTATATAGCACTTCAGTGTCTACTTCAACTCTCATATAACCATCAAAATCAACAGGTTGGCCGCCATTTAACATCATTGTTTCATTATNGAACAACCTCATATTAAACTTCTCAATCGCAATCAAAACACCGGGATCAGAACAATTCACTACACTCGCATTCTCACATCCCAACGACAAATTCTGAACACCCTCTGCTGATTTCTCAATAACTGCATCAGTAAGCGGGATCATCGTCCCAGCAGGCGCTGCTGATGGACTAACAACAAAATNTCTGAACACCCTCTGCCGATTTCTCAATAACTGCATCAGTAAGCGGGATCATCGTCCCAGCAGGCGCTGCTGATGGACTAACAACAAAATCCTCCCCGGTTTTAATCACCGAAGTGTCAGTCTGGAAGGTAGCATTCTCAAATTGAGTAAAGACCCTAGTCAAGGCTCTAGAAGATTCCCATGGATCAGGTGGTTGGTATACAATAGCAATTACAGTACATATTAAAACCGAAAACACGAAAACTGAGAAACAAACATTGCTTATCACTTTTATTATGTTTTGCCCAATTGGGTCTGTTGTAGAATTAAGCTCCTTCATTGATCCAAGACCCAACTAAAAATGAGCTCACAAAACACACACTCAAACACACAGTTGAGTATATACAGATATATAACAATGAAAGTAAGTGAAAACAACAAATGGGGTTTGTTTTACTTACCTCAGATATGATATGAAGTGTGAAATGTTGGGGTTTAAGAGGGATGGATTTGAACTTTGAAGTAAGGAAAGACTGAATCTTGAAAGTGTGTTTGAGCTAATTGGTGGGTGTTTGATAAGAAGAGGTCCTTCTGATCTGGGAAATTAGAAAAAGGTTGGATCTTGAAAATGAAGTTCTAAGGGAGGGAGGGAGGGGGAGAGAGAGAGAGAGATTGTCTGAAGTCTCGGGGAAGTAAAGCAACGAGACTGGTGAAACATCAAGATCAAGATTACGAAGATATATCGGCTTCTTTTTTAAAATTATTTTTGTTTTTGTTATTTTAAATTAGACTAAATTGCACTTTGGTGTCCCCAACTATAATTTTTTTGCACAAAAATGGCCCAAATATAAAAGTGATCAGTTTATGTACTCAGCAATTAAAATTTTAGCACGTTATTGCATTCTGTCTATTGTTATAGACGACGTTAACTTTTTTAGGGTAATTGGGTCCTGCACCATCTCAACTGCTATTTGATATTTGTATAGGTGTATATATACTCAATTACATATATGAAACCCTAAAATTAATTATTTCTTGTTAGATCTACTTGAATCATGTCGTACCAGTGCTATTGCAAAATAGACTAATACAAATTGCAAAATAAATTCAGGAAATTGCAATACCAATAATCTATACATTAATACCAACCATACATGATTGACATATCTATATCAACCTCAACTACCATCCACACCTATATCATAAAGATCATAACTGCAATCCAACAAAAATATGGGGGACAGTAAAAGGTTGCAATTCCAAAAGGTAAGCTAAAATTATGTCTTCTTCTCTTCTTCTTGGGGGTAATTTTCTTAGCATGGGATGGTAGCTTTGATGTTGAGCTCTGTTGAGTGCTGTTTCTCTCACATTGCCCTTGCTGGTCACCTTGCCATTGTTGTTGGCCCTATTTTTCACCTTGTTCATGGCCCTGCTGTTGACCTTGTTTAGCTTGCCCTTGCCTCTGCTGTTGTTTCTGCACATAGAGGCAATGTAAGTGCAAGTAATTATGAAATTTTATATGAACTATGAGATTGCAATTATACCTTCACTACACATGTTCTAGAGTTGTGCCCTTCTGTTTTGCAGGTTTTGCAAACAACTGTGGATTTCTTGATGACTGGCTCAATGCCATCATCTGCTGCCTTCTTAAGTATATCATTTTTCTAGTCATTTATGTCCAAAAACACATCAGAAAAAACCTATAATTTACAGTACTTTATAAGAATTTTAAGAATTTATATAAATCTTAGAATTTACCTTGGCTTCACAAGTCCTAACATTGTGACCTTTTGCTTTACAGTAAATGCAATTCATAATGGTTCCAACCTTGCTGAGTTTTGTAGGGTCTTGAGGAATATCATTAATGGTTGACCTTTTCTTCTTAGGTCTACCAGTAGGAGTTCTAACATTGGGAGGTAATGGTCTTGGTTCACTAGCTTGTTGCCAAAATTCTGGTCCCACAATGGGTTCCAATGTTTGGCTATATAACTGTTATAAACATTAAAATTCATTGGTGAGAAATAGCATGTATAATTAAGTCTTGACGAAGTAGCTAAAATTACCTTCAAGTACATGTCCTTACAATAACATTTATCAATATGCATCTCCCAGGGCTCATTCCTAACAGCTATGCAGGCTACAACATGATAACATGGAATCCCTGTTAGATCCCATTTCCTACAAGTGCAAGTTTTTTTGAATAAATCCACAACTAGTTCATGTCCACCATCTGTACAAGTTACAAGATAGGTTGTGCCTCCAGACCAGGTAACAGCACAATTCCCAGCATACTGAATTGACCTGTTTTAACAAGTAAAATGCAATAAATTTGATACCAGGATTTATGCACTATGTTTTAATTTTGGAATATGCTTTACTTGTTGAGTTTCTTTAGTGCACTAGGACATATCACAGTGTCCCTTACAATCAATTTATCCCTCCTCACTTGTATTCTTTTCATTACAGCTTTATGCAATTCTCTGAACATTGTTAGGATATGCAAATCTCTATACTTCCTGATACTGCTATTGAACACTTCACAGTGATTGTTAACAAACATATCACTGTGAACATTTGTTCTAAAAGCAGATCTTGTCCACTGATTTGTTGGCTTGGCCATGAGCCACTCATGGCATTTAGATGCAATCTGTAAAAGAAATATGTTCTAAATGGATGACATAAAATCACCAATGCAAGGTTCAATGCATGACATAGAAATGATAGTACCTCTTTCATCTTGTCCATATGCAACCTAAACTCCCAATCTGTTGAAGCCCTAGCAGCTTTCCAAAGCAATTGTCTTAAAGCAACACCTTTAAATTCCTTGTGCATATTTTGGTATAAATGCATGACACAGAACCTGTGTTCAGCATTAGGCACTATGTGTTCTAGAGCATTGATGAGTCCCTATAAAAAATTTTAGATATATAATTAAAATGACATGATAAGAATGCATAAAATGACATGTTAAGAATGCATAAAATGACATGATAAGAATGCATAAAATGACATGATAAGAAAGCATAAAATGACATGATAAGAATGCATAAAATGACACACCTTTTGTCTATCAGATATGAAAGTCCAGGAAGCTTCACTTTCAATCTTCAAGTCTTGAGCTAAATATTGCAAGAACCATGTCCAAGACTCTGTTGTTTCAGATTCAACCACTGCCCAATCAATTGGGTACATGCCATCATTGGCATCTACTCCAACTGCAGCTAACAATTGTCCACCAAATGGGCCCTTGAGGTGGCACCCATCAAGACCAACTATATGTCTGCAAAACTGGATAAAAGCATTCTTCAGTGGCCCTAAACATAAATACATTCTCATGAACCTTCCTCTGTCTGTCCCCGGTTCAGGATCTTCACAAAGAATCTTAACTGTGCTTTCTGGTAGTACCCTTTTCACCTCATAAGCATAATCCCAGACTTGGCATATTGGTCTCTGTGAATGCCATTTATCTTCATCAGAGCTCTTTTTTTAGCTCTATAAACAGAGTGCCTACTAACCTCACATTTCAAATCATTGAATATTTTCTTATGAAAGGAATGGATAGGCCAATTTGGGTTCATTCTAATCTCCTTTTCATAATGCTCAGCAAGCCAGGTAGTATGATACCATGACATTATCCTTTGATTACAACAAACTTGCTAAAATGGGATTAGGGTTTAAACCAGATCGGGGGGAAGAAAGGGATATAGGGGTTTTTTTAGGAGGGAGTATGATTAGAGGGATATAATCGATCGAGTGTATGTATGTCTGATTAAATATATTCAATTTACCTTTCTACCCCTCCCGCTTAATTTTATTACTAAAAAGGTTAACGTCCGTCTATAACAATAGACAGAATGCAATAACGTGTTAAAATTTTAATTATTGAGTACATAAACTGGTCACTTTTATACTTCGGCCATTTTTGTGCAAAAAATTTATAGTTGGGGCCATCAAAGTGCAATTTAGTCTTTAAATTACTCTGATTTTATAAAATACTACCTAAGTTCGGTGCTCGGGTCACTTTTTAAATATTTAAAATATATTTAGTATAATTAATATATTAATTTATTTTATATATTTTAATTCTTTTAATATCTTTAATTTTTATAATATTAAATATAAAAATATTATTTTATTGTTAACTATATTTATTAATTCATTCATTCTAAACGTCGTGTGTCTCCTTTACATATTATTTTTATCTGTTTTTTCGCATTGCATTCATTCTAGCCTACTATAATTATTTACAGGTTGAAAACAGTAAACTAGTTTATTAAGGCACAACGGACTGTCCACATTACAGTCAATTATAAATGTTTGGTAATATTTAAAATTGAATATAGTCAGCTAAATCACCTATTTACCCTCCCTCTATGTGCATTCACATTTAGTATCAGAGCAGGCTATACTGACATTTTCTGTAATTGGAAAGTATAGATCCTATGGCTAATCCGTATCCAACAACAAACTCTTCTTCCAGGCTACCATTGTTACTTGGGTCTGACAACTACAGCTGATGGAAAAGACGAATGAGATCTCACTTGGAAAGAGAGCCTATGGAATGGAGAGTTACTAAAAAGGGTCCATTCACGTTCATGAAAGTTGATGGTAAAGAAGAAAAAGACATAGATGATCTCACTTATGATGAGCTTATGAAATTAAGCTACAACAACAGAGCTAAAAACACCATCATTATTGGTCTTAGCATCTCAGAAAGTGACAAGGTTTCTTCATGCAAATCTGCTAAAAAAATCTGGGATACTTTGGAATAATGTCATGAAGGCTTAAAGTCTCTGAAGAACGTCAAGTTGAGCAAGCTAATGAAGGATTATGGCAACTTCAAGCTCAAGGATGGTGAAACTATCAGAGAAGCTCAAGCTAGATTTCAAATCAACATGACCAGTTTAAAACAGCTTGGAAAATCTATTCCTCAAGAAGAAATCAACATGAAGATAATCAGTGTTGTCCCATAGATTTATGAACCAAAGGTTACTGCTTTGGAATCTTCACCAAACATTGATACCTTGGACACTCTTGATATATTTGCTGAATTAGAGCAGTTTGAGGTAAAGATCAATGCTAGCAAAGCATAGGGTTCTTCTGATCTAACTCCCAAAATGAAGAATCTGGCACTTCATGTTGGAAACAATAAGCTAGAATCTGATGAAGAGCTTGCTCTAATGTCAAGAAAAATTAAGAAGATGTAAAGCATAATGGAACGGAGTATGTAATACAGTAACGATAACTCAACAGAACAAGAAAGAAAAATTAATAATATTATTGTGAAGCACAGGAATCCGCGAGGATAATCAATCAGAAAATATGCATACACTATGTTAGGAATCTACATGTAATTTAATGATAACTTTAATCTTAAAATCATAGAAATTTTAATTGATGTAACTNTCATACACTATGTTTGGAATCTACATGTAATTTGATGATAACTTTAATCTTAAAATCATAGAAATTTTAATTGATGTAACTGATCAATTAATATGAAAGTTATAAATATCAATTGATCAGGAAACCATTTATCAGTTGAAATGTTTATGTGAATCAACTGATAATTTGGATTGTAGCATAGGTGTACTTAGTCTATTTCAATCGATAAGATGTAAGTCAATAGATATTATTCCCATCAATTGATGTTAGAGTCGATTGATATAGATCATCAACTGATGTGTAACTTAGATTGTCAAATTGTAATTATTTGAAGATAGGAAATTATATAAGTGAATGATGATCATTTGGTATTGAAGCATCGATGGATAGAAGATCAATCGAAGAAACCAAGTCAAGTATTGAAGACCATCAACTGATGTGAAGACCCATCGATTGATATATTGATTGATAACATCTATCAATCGATAAGTCACTATTTATCAATCGATAAATATAAAGATCAATCGAAGAAGTACATCAGTTGATGGATAAAAGGAAGGATCAATTGATATGCTTAACAATAAATTATCAATTGATTGAGACAACATAGAAAGTGAAAGGCAGAGTGTCTAAACTTGTAACACTGTAACTTATGTAACTCAACTAAAGAAAAGATACTTAACCGGAAGTGAATCAAGAACAAGAAGTCACAGAGAAATCAATACAAAATGAAGACAATGTAATTGATACAATTCAACATGTTAATTATTGATCAATCAAAGAGGAAATCATTGAAAGAAGTTCAAGTCAAATTTGTTCATGCCTCAGTGATTTGTAACTTAAAGAATCAAGATCATAACTGTCAGTATCGATAAGGCTAATTGATTTCAAGTGAAGAAGCAGGAAAGCAACAGTTGGAAAGTCACATTACTAATTGAATATGGTAATCTATTCAGAAGCAAGAACCCTATCAAGACTAGTCACTTATGAACCAGACCATTGCATCAAGTGTCAGGACATTGATAGCAAGTTTATGTCAGTAGTAGAGTTCCATGTTCAAGATCTTGTTGAAGAATATAGAAGACAAGAAGAAATCACAAGTTTAAGATGTTGCATTGAAGTTTCAAGTTGAAGCCCAAAATTTTTCTAAGTACTTACTAAGGAATCTATGTAGAAATTCATATCTAGAAATTCTAGATAAGTTTCTACTTAGAGCCAAGTAGAAATTCTGGAGGTGGAAATATTTTNAACCCAACAACTTTTGATTTTACTTTTCAAAAGACAAAAAGTGAAAAAGGTGTTATTGGATTTTGATTGAACAACATACTCACTGCACAAAAAGTAATTACAGAAGACTCTGTACCTATCACGTGGGTGTTAGGTGAGTTAGGTGAGTTGAGACACAAAAGTCAAAAAGTATGAAAAATAATATTGTTTATTCAATATTAAAAGTGACCTGCAATAATTTTTTCTAAGAAAAAAAGTTCTATATAGAATTTCTACTTAGAAATTTCAACTTGAGCAGAGTTTCTACTTGGTGAAAATTTCGACTTAGACAGAATTTTTACTTAGTGAAATTTCGACTTAGGCAAAAGTTCTACATAGATTTTCTACATAGCCTAGTCTTGGGTACTTAGAAATTTTTTTTTGCTGACCAGGATTTGAACTTTGATTTATTCTGAGATAATTCGATTTTCTTTTAATTACTACTCAAGTAATAAGAAAAGTTTATTATCTCTACTCTAAATCTACATTAAGATGGCACCTAAAAATCAATTCAAGATTCCAATGTTCAACCAAGATCACTATGAAGAATGGGTTTTGAGAATGAAACTCTACCTTGAGTCCGTTAATCCTGAATATCTAGAAGTCCTTATCAAGGGTAAATTTGTTCCGATGGTTGTTGTTCCTGAGCATATGCAAGGAGATGTGATTGTACCATAGCGGTCTGAGCCTAAAAAGGCACCGGACTTTTCAGATGCTGATAAGGAACAAATAGCTTTGGATACGTCCGTACGACAAACCTTGATCGAATCCCTAGATCATGAAATGTTTAATTTAGTCAAAGGACTAACTACAGGTAAAAAGATTTGGGATAAAATAGAGGTCGTCATGTAAGGTATCGTTGAGGTCAGAAGCAACAAAACACTTATACTCAAGATGGAGTATGACACCTTTAGAATCAGAAAAGGTGAAAGCATAACAGATGTCTATCTAAGATTCAGTCAGTTAGTGTTGGATTTGAATCTGAGAGGTATGACTCTCCCCATGGTTGAAGTCAACACGAGATATCTAAGGAACCAGCCGAAGAGCATTGAGCATAGAGTCTACGCCGTAAGAGAATCCAGAGATTTGCATATAACTTCTCTGGAAGAATATAATGGAATTCTTAAGACCTATGAGCTGGAGACCCTTCAAGATCAAGCATGGGACAATGATTCAAGAGGAAAGGAAGCTGCATCAAGATTAGTTGTTGATGAGGAAGAGTCTAAAAAGGTAATAGTTGCAGAAAAACCTAGATCATCACCTGCACCACATCAAGTTGATAACGATGATGAGTGCACCTCTAATAGTGATGATGACTACTTCACCCAAGAAGAGCTGGACAACATGGATGATAGTGTCGTGGCATACATGGTAAGAAAGTTCAGCAATATAAGATTCAGAAAGAGTAACTGACCGAAGAGAAAATCTTCATCTTTCTATCGAGTTACTAAGGGTGGTGGTAGCTCATCAGGTTATAAAGGGAAAGTCAAGAGTTCCAGTTACAAATCTCCTTTGGATTTCAAAATGAAGTTCAAATGCTATAACATGGTGAAGCTGGACATTTTGCTACAGACTGCAAGAAGCTGAAACAGACCTATCCCAAAGAGACTTATGAAGCCCTCAAAAGCAAGTATGAAGCCCTGGTGAAGGAAAGACATGGAAAAAGAGCTTTAGTTGTAACAGAAGGTAGAGCTTGGGATGATTCAGACGAGGAAGAAGTTATTCCAGCAAACTTTGCCCTCATGGCTGAGACATCAGATGAACCAGAGGTACCAGTTCTAACCCTTAAAGAAGAAATGTCTATTGATGATTATAAGGTGCAGAACGGGGCACTTAGCGAAGAGATCTATATGTTGTGCAAAAGCCTAAACACTTCTCAAAAGGAACAGAAAACACTTGTTGCCAAATGCAGAATGCTTGAGGCAAAAGTGGAAAAGTTAGAGGCTGCTTGCACTGTAGATACTTCCCTAAGAGACTCTATTAAATCTTTGGAACACAAGTTCAACCTTAAAGATGAAATAGAAGCATGTCTTAGGAATAAACTAGCCGAGTTAGAAACTAAATGCGAAGCTTATAAACTAGCTGCTAGTAAGGTGAATGTTGATAGTGAAACATTTAAGAAGATACCTGGAATCGGTGTAGGACTTGACTATTCTAACTTATCTAAGAAAGAAGGAAAAAGGCCTGTAGACACTAGTTCCAATGAGATCAAAACTGAAATACCTACAATTCTTAAATCTGCTATTAAACCTATCTTTAAACACTTTGTTCCTCGTGAAGAAGGAGAGATTGAATTATTAGTTAGATATGAAATTGAAATGGAAGATCGCAAGAAAGAACAACCTGTAAATCCTACTAAATNTTTTGGAGCTAAGTGCTATGTACTTATAGACGATGAAAAGCTAGGCAAGTTTGAAGCAAAAGCTCATGAAGGGATATTTGTTGGGTATTCTACAGATACGGTGGCAGCTTATCGGGTATTCTTAGTGAATGATCGGAAAGTGATTGAAAGCTACAATGTCAGATTCGACGATACCAAACTCCCATCAATTTCTAAAGATAATAGTGAACCTGAGTCCCTAAAATTTCATAATCTGGACTTGGATGAAATTGAGGATGAACCTGAGTTGGTTGTTACTTCAAATATACCAAGTGATCGTGAAGCTATACCTGAGTCTAGTGGACAATCGAATTCTACGAGATCAGAAGAAACTTCTTCCGCACGTTCTGGCAACAACTCAGGGGGAGTAAATAGCAGCTCAAGAACAGGTGATCAAGACTCGAGGAGAAATGACACTAGTTCTGTAGGAGCTGGTACTAACTCAGGGGGAGTTAGTAGAAACAACACAAGTAGTCAGCACAACAATTCGGAAAATCAAACTGAATCATCAAGACAATTACGAAGAGAACGTGTATGGAGTAGAGACCATCCGTTTGAATTAATTATTGGTGATCCAGATGCTGGTGTGACTACTAGAAGATCTACAAGAGCTGACATGGCAAATATCTGCTTGTACTCTGGGTTCTTGTCCAAACTNGACATGGCTAATATCTGCTAGTACTCTAGGTTCTTGTCCAAACTTGAACCTAAAGAAATAGAAGAAGCGCTTGGTGATGCTGATTGGGTAACTGCGACGCAAGAGGAGCTCAATCAGTCTGAAAGGCAGAAAGTTTGGAAGCTGGTACCTCGACCAAAGAATAGATCAGTAATTGGAACTAAGTGGGTATTCAGAAATAAACTGGATGAAGACGGACTTGTAACACGAAACAAGGCTCGTTTGGTAGCAAAAGGTTACTCTCAACGAGAGGGAATTGATTATGATGAAACCTACGCTCCAGTTGCAAGACTTGAGGCAGTCAGGATGTTCTTNAAAGGTTACTCTCAACGAGAAGGAATAGACTATGACGAGACCTACGCTCTAGTTACAAGACTTGAGGTAGTCAGGATGTTCTTAGCATTTGCAGCACACAAGAACTTCAAGGTTTTTCAGATGGATGTGAAAAGTGCCTTCCTGAATGGAGAGCTAGAAGAAGAAGTGTATCTGGAACAGCCACCTGGCTTCATTGATCCAGAACTTGAAGATTTTGTGTTTCTTCTCTTCAAAGCTGTCTATGGCCTCAAGCAATCCCCAAGACGATGGTNGTCAGGCAATTCCCAAGACGATGGTATGAAAACCTATCATTGTTCTTAATTGAAAGTGGTTTTACTAGGGGAGTTTTAGATAAAACATTGTTCTATAAAAATGTAAAAGGTGATTTAATACTTGTTCAAGTCTATGTGGACGATATTATTTTTGGGTCATCTAATGANCGCTTGTGCGAGAAATTTGCCAAGTTAATGCAGGACAAGTACGAGATGAACATGATGGGGGAGATGTCCTTCTTTCTTGGATTACAAATCAGTCAGAGAAAAGAAGGAATCTTTATCTGTTAGTCCAAGTACATCAAAGATTTACTCAAGAAGTACAATCTTGAAGATGCATCAGCAGCTAAAACTCCCATGCCAACAGCCACGAAGCTTGATGAAGACAAATCAGGTAAACCAGTTGACATCACAAGCTATCGAGGTATGATTGGCTCACTTCTCTATTTAACTGCAATTAGACCCGATATCATATTCGCAACTTATTTGTGTGTAAGGTTCCAAACGGATCCTAGAGAGTCACATTTCATAGCCGTCAAACGAATCTTTAGGTATCTCAAGGGCACACCAAATCTAGGGATTTGGTACCCAAGAGATACAGGTTTTAATCTAATAGGCTATTCGGATTCAGACTATGCAGGTTGCAGGATTGATAGGAAAAGCACATCTGGTGCTTGTCAATTCCTAGGCAGAAGATTGGTGTCCTGGTAAAGTAAAAAGTAACATACAATATCTACTTCTACTGCTGAAGCTGAGTACATTGCTGCTGGAAGCTGTGTAGCTCAAATACTGTGGATGAGGAACCAATTGAAAGATTATGGCATGGAACATACAAAGATTCCAATCATGTGTGACAACACTAGTGCCATTGCCATGACCAACAATCCTGTAGATCACTCCAGAACCAAGCACATAGACATCAGGTATCATTTCATCAGAGAACATGTCGAGGAGGGGACTGTGGAGTTACATTTTGTANAGTTGAAGAGGGGACTGTGGAGTTATATTTTGTACCCACAATGCAACAAATTGCAGATATATTCACTAAACCTCTTGATGAAGTAACATTCAATAGGTTGGTTGGTGAATTGGGGATGCTTAACACAAGTTAGTAAATCCTCCTATCTGTAAAATCCCAGTTTTGATAATGTACATATTTTTTTTAAAAAATTGATCAAAATATCACTTCTGCGTGCTATTTAATCATCATGGACTTAGGCTTTAAAATGTTTAATTAATGATTATTATATGTTGTATGTTGTGTTATTTTTCATAAATTCATTGTACATTAAGTGAAATTATTTGTAAAAACTTTGAATTTATGCTCATTTAATTGCATGAACATAAGGGGAGTTAAATTCATGGATCTCTAAATTNAATTTTTTTGGATTTTTCTATGTTTTTCATATAATTTTTTATTCAATGAGTCATCTTAGAATTGTCAAGGAATGTTTCTATTACTGGTTATGATTAAAAATCCTTGAAATGGTATTTATTTTAATTTGGCAAAATTTTATTATTGTTTTTCATGAAAAATTGCCAAATTTTACTAAGTATCTTCAAAATTTCGAGATAGGGTCTATCTCGAAACTTATATTAAAATTCCACTTGAATTTCGAGTTTGAGCTTCCAAGAGTGAAGAGTTGAAAATTCTAAGTCTGGGAAGATGTTCGAGATAGTGTCTAACTCGAACATTATCTCGAATATTCGACTTGATGTTCGAGATAGTGTCTAACTCGAACATTATCTCGAATATTCGACTTGATGTTCGAGTTGTGTCTTCCCTAGAAGTTTTATGCTGTATAATTGTTTAAGTAAATAAAATTTCGAGTTAGTCTCTATGTCGAACCTCAAGTCGAATTTCGACATAAAGTTCGACATAGAGTTCGACTTAGATTCCCTAGTGAGTACTTAAGTTTTTTTTTTCATTTTCACAGGGGTATTTTTGTCCTTTCATACTAATGCCTATATATACATCTCTAACTCGATTTTACTTTCACTTTTACCCAATTGTTTAAACCTAATTTTTTACAGCAGCCCCACCCCCACCCAACCCTGCGATTTCATTATTAACAGCAATATTCTTAATTGTGTGTCTAATCTCATACATATCACGAACTACTGCCCATTTTTTTTCTTCATTCTTTGTCTGCATCATTAATATTGTGTTTTCTTGGGTCTAACTGTTATTCTTCGATTTGATATATATACACGCGACTATACATACACTTTCACACATACGGATTGTAGACTTGATTTGGAACTAATTTGTGCAGTGTTTTGCTTATTGGTTGTGTTTGATTTCGTATTATTCATTTAAATTTAGTCGTTTAATTACCAGTTAGGCCTCTTCGTCTTATTTGTTAATTAAAAGGAATTTACGTGCATTTGTTTAAATTTCCTTGCTTAAGTTATTTGCATTGTTGTTTATTTTCCACCAAAATTCACTTAACTCAAGGAAAAAAATTTCTCTCAAAAATGGCTCACCGATTTTCACTTGCTAAAAACAATTTTTATAATATTTCCATGGAAATTAGTGATCAACTCCCGCGTTTCAAGTTTTGGGTACGATTTCTCAATTTGTACTCTAAAGCTAGTATTGCTTTTACTGCGAAACCAACACTAGTCCATGATGCTTTGCAGCAATTATGGACTAGTGCGGTTAGCTTTGGGAGTAAATCGACCCCCTATGGTTTTAGGTTTACCTTGGCAGGTCAGGAATATGAGGTTATAGAGGCGGTTTTCAATAGAATTCTTGGTTTCCCAATCAGGGATCCTTATGACCCTGAACCTACAGCGGCCGAGCGCCTATATTTTTTTGAGGAAATTGGATGTTATCCTCCTACTGGGCGAATATCCACTTCCACTATTCAAAAACAATTCTTTCATGTGGAATGGAATTACTTTTTCGAAGCTATTACTAGATGTTTTTGTGCACGAGAAAGAGACTTTCATCAAATTCCAATTCCCATGCACATTTTTGGTGTTTCCCTAGCCCGTGAACTTAACATTAATTATGGAAGGCTCGTTCTTTCTGAATTAGTGGAAACGATGGGATCACCTGCTACCAGGGACATTGCAACTACCGATGTTGTCTGCTGGTATCCTCATTTCTTACAAATGCTTATTAATCATTTAGTACCGAATAATGCTTTATCTGTTAGGCAGGCATTTGTTAGGAGTCCCACCTCTGCATCTCTTGGTATGGGTACTAAGTCACTTACTACTATTGCTAACCAGGATAAACCTATGTCTATTCCTTAGAATATTCGAGTGTGGCTTTCTTATGATGCAGGTGTTACTACTATTGCGGGGAGTTCACAATTATCATCACATGCTCAGAATCCATCTGCTCATACTGACGCATTTCAAGGGATTCTTGATGAGCATCTTGATGACGAACAAGATGATTGTCTCACAGTCAATTCTCAGCCAGGCAAAGGGAGCAGCAACCATCTCCCAGGTCAACACATGCTGATTCTGATCCCTTTACTGCACAAGGTAATGAAGGAGGTACTTTCTTCGAACATGAGCAATTCTCTGTTCATACAACTAATACTTCTTCCTCCTCTAATTCTGATTCTGTGACCCAAGATTCTGCTAACCCGCAGGATCTATCCCAGGGTGATAGCCATATTTCTGCGTCTGATTCCCTAGCTTCTTCCATTTCACCCCTGTTGACGGGAGTTAAAAGGCCGGCATCTGTAGAATTAGGTGATGATTCTGATGAGAGTGACCCTGAAGTGCAGCCAGTAATAAGGAAGCGAGCCAAAATTTCCCAAGCTGTTACTTCAACAGCCCAGTCCAAACCTAGAGTTTCTCTCACAACCACTCCACCTCACGTGAGTGGTTCTCCCATTGCACATTCAACACCTAGGAACATTGGTGAGGATTTGGTGCCTTCTGAAGAGCCTGTTACTTCAGTTGGGCCGGAAGTTTCATCTGCTTCTAAAGTACCTTCAGCGGTACGTACTGATGCTACAGAGAGGATCGGTTCTCCTGTTGTACCTGAACACTCTGCAGCCTCTCAGCCTGAGATTCCACCTCAGGACAAGACAGGATCCTTAGATCCCATAACTGCTACTAATGTTACTTATCCAGTTTCTGCAGGTACTACTTTTCATCTTAGTCATATTGTTGAAGACATACACGAGCGTGAGACAGGGAGTGTGTGTGAGCGTTTAGGGAGTGAGGGACCTTCATTTTTAAGGCCCGAAACCGAGCGACAAACACTAACAGAACGATCTTTAGAGTGATGACACCTAAGCCAAACACCGTCCATTGTTCTTGAAAATCTTGATACTCGTATGACAGCAATTGAGACTCAGATGAAGCAGTTCGGGTAATCGATGGGGCAGTTGGGGGTAAATGTTGGCGATAACAGGAGAGCTCTTGATGACTACGCGACAAGAATGGCAGGTCAAGCTGCAGCTTTAGAAGAAATGTCGAACAAAGTGAATGACTTGGGCCATACTGGTGGTGTCTTGGGCAGTACTCTGTATGACAGAATAGGGAGCGTAGAAAGAGTTCTGCATACCATGACAACGGAGGTCAGCAGAATGATGTATGCAGTTCGGCATTTAGTTCCCCCAGAGTGCTTTGATGAAGAATACAATCAACCTCCCCCGGATGATGATGGTGGTGCTGATGGTGCTGGTGATGCTAGTAGAGTTGGTACTGGACCTTATGGATTTTTCTTTTGGTGGTTCACATACTGCTGAAGGATCTGGTGCTCAAGGTGGTGTTCTGGATAACTCATCTAAGGGGGAGAGAGGAAATGAGACGACACAACAGTCACTATTAGTTGAAGAAGAGGTTGATCTAGTGAAGGAAAGTGAGCCAGTGACTGATGAGAAGGCTCAGAGAAAGAGAAAGGGTAAAGCAGTGGTGGTTGAACAAGAAGAGCCATTTACTAACTTTGGTGCTCGACAGGAAGAAGTACATAATGATTCTGATTCTGATATGGAGGACGTACCTCTAGCACATGCAATTAAGAGATCCTTGGAGGAACAAGGTGGAGGTGCTGGGGCGTCTACTGAAGAGATTCCTGTTGACGAGGAGACCCTGAAAGCTCAATAGTTAGCCTTGGATCAAGCTCAGTTCTTTAAAATGAAGATGATGCAAGATAAGGTTGTTTTCCTTGAGAAGCAAGTGGAGTTCAAGGAAAAGTAGTATGATCATGAGCTTGCCAGATTAGTTGATCCTCAGGTTGATTTGGACAAACGAAGGATTGGACAAAAATGGGACGATGCAAGGAAGATACTAATGGGGACTTGTGCAAATGGAATTCATAACAAGGAGGCAGATGAGTTGTTCTACAACTTGAAC
>QRFB01003599.1:0-10141 GCA_008931105.1 Oenanthe javanica
GGACCAAAGCGAAGTAGATTCATTGGTATGTTGGATGTGATGAATGGTGCTAAAAGAATTTGATATTTTTGATCTTATGCATATAGAATTTGTGCTATGGGTCTATGATCGAGTCTATCACAATTGGCATAATATAAGTTTGCATTTCTAGAAAATTGATAGAGCCTAGTGGATCATTGGCTTTGATAGTGCCAACACATAATTACAAAGTCTTTAAAACTTCAGAGATCATTGGCTTTAAGTTTGCAGGTAATCTAAAATGTCTTATACTAGTAGCTAAATAATAGTTCTGTAGCTTCATTTTGTATTTTCTGCTTGATTTTGTTCCCATTTATTGTTTGTTTATAATCCCAGTTTTTTGTAGTTTTACTAGAAGCTAGCTTCAACTGAGATTTAAAAAATGGTACGTCACATATCAATGTAAATTTGAACAATCATCTTCACCACAAATGCTAATACTCTTAAGTGGAAGTTGGAGTAAATTCACTTAAAATGCCTGTCAGCTTGGCATCAATAGTTGTAGATCGATACAAGGAAAGCCTATATATATATGCATACATACACTCTACAAATCCATTTAGTTGTGATAATTATTGTTTGTGGACAGGATTAGAGTATCATAAGATGCTTCTAACTCCAGTGAATTACCTTCCCTCTTTTTGCATTCTCAACAGAGTAATGTCTTGTTCTGTGTAGAATATGTATTAACACTGACGTTCAGTATGGACAGCTATCTCTCGAGCACAGGTTTAGGTTTTCAATATAACTTTAAGCAGGTTGTTTTTGTGTTGAAGTAAGTTTGAAGTCCTTGATTTTCACCACATACATCTTTAGCTAATTTTTATNGTTTTTGTGTTGAAGTAAGTTTGAAGTCCTTGATTTTCACCACATACATCTTTAGCTAATTTTTATTGTGTTTCTGTTGTACAATTTGAGCTACTAACTGATTTCTGATGCATCCAATGGAGTGTGAATCTAAATTTTAGGTTGAATTTGGAACTCTCTTGTGTAATATCCCCATAATCTCTCTTTCTCTTGCTCTCCATTTTATTGTTCATCAGGTGAGTGTGTGCATATACGAGGACAGTTGGATGAGAACCATATCTTGTTGAAGTCATATACTCACCAAAATACAATGGGAAAGAGATCACAAAGGCGTCGTTTGCGATCAAGAAAAGATCAGGGAGGTTGTATGGGTGGTCTGATTAGTATATTTGACTTTCGGCATGCTAGATTTACGAGGAATCTTCTCTTAGATAGGAAGCATGCCAGCAAGCATCCTGAAGGTAAGAACTCTGTCCAAGGACAATAGAAGGAGCACACAACTTGGATATTTAACCAAGATTGGTAAAATATATAAACACGCACCACCCAAAATTATGCTTTCTGATACTGTAAAATCTTTCAGGTTCTATGGCTGGCAAATATCCTTTAACCAGACCTGAGATGCTGGCATCTTCAGAGAAGGAATGGCTAACTACCAAGGCAAGTATTGGCAACTTATATTATAATTGATGATTTAGAACTGGCTGTATACTACTACGTCTAACTTGACGTTTGAGATGAACCGCCACATTAGTGAACTTTCAACCTAAGTAAAGAATCGTGAGATTCATAATTGCTTTCGATAACACTGTGAAATATTTCAGGATTTTGAAGAAAATGGACTGGAAAAATCTGGCGCTCTAAAGACTAGTGTCAAGGAACTCATGGAAGAAACCATGTCTAGTGAGAACACTCTGACGATAAATATGGGTTTTTCTGATTTAAAATTAGATCAATTAAATTCAGAACATGATGGGCATGCTAGAGGGAAACCTAAAAAGGTAAAAAATCATCGCAGCAAATCTTGTGATATTGAGTGCATAAAAGACTGGGGTACAGCTGAAAACCCCTCTGACCAGGTCTTGGACCAGGAAACCTTAAATAATCTTGATATGGGAATAATACTGGAAGAGTTCTGCCGATTAAATCAGAAAGGTAGTTACTTGAAGAAGGATTCAGAAGATGCTGTCAGCATGAAATCAGATCAAGTTAGGTCACTTGCTGAAGAAAAGTTAGCTGCAGCAATCAAGGTTTTCACAAGTCAGAGATTTGGCAGTGATAAGAACCTCACAAACGATAGAAAGACTCATTATTCCAAAGAATTAATGGATGCTCTTCAGACATTAAGTTTAAATAAGGAGCTTCTTTTTGAACTTTTACAAGATCCTAATTCACTTTTAGTGAAGCACATTCAAAGCATGGATGAACAGCTGTTCGATAAAGACCAAAATACCAGCTCATTTTCTAACCAAATAGAAGAAGAGCCTTCTAAATCAACGCCAGGTCATAAACATCGCAGAATATTTAGGAGAAGAAGCAAGTCACAGGATAGCAATTTGCTGAAAGATTATGACCAAAGTCAATCTTCAAGCAGGATTGTGATTTTGAAGCCTGGACCAACTGCTACAAGAAATTTTGGAACTGACAGAACTGTTAGCACATCACTGCAAAGCATAGATGATAGATCTCACAGCGAGAGGAATTATTCCCAATTTTCCTTAAATGAAATTAAAAGAAAACTGAAGCATGCTATGGGAAAAGATCGACATGGATTATCTCTCAATGATACATTTCCTCGTCAGTTTCCAAACTTGAGAAACAGTGAGAAAGGGATTAGCGAGGGACACAATGGCTGGAGCTCTCCCAATAGAGATCATTTTTATACCGAAAGATTTGCCAAATCTCCTCTTGGCACCAGGAGGGTAGATAAGATTGGAAACCTGAAAGAATCTCAAACAATGGAGAATAAAAACATTGAAATTACCAGTCAAGGGGTTTCCAGCATATACTTTGAAGCCAAAAAACATTTATTAGAGATGCTGAGTGATGGAGATGAAAAGGATGAGTTGGTGGAGAGGCAGTTACCAAAATCTCTGGGGAGGATTCTTTCTCTCCCAGAGTATAGCCTTACTCCTATTGGCAGTCCCGGCAAGGAAAGGGAACGCGGCATTGTAATTCCGCAAATGAAATCATCTCCTGGTAGCAATCATCACATGGTTAACGAAAACATGTGGCATGTTATCCAGGAAAACAATCTTATTCAGCTAAGTTCACCAAAACAAAACTTGGATAAACCATCATTTATTGCGGATGATGAGAAACTACAATTTCCCAAGTCAAACTCAGATGGTCTGCATGATACTGATCGAGACAATATAGCTCAAGAACCCATGCCTGTTATGAAAGAAAGAACATATAGCGAAGGTATTGTTTTATCACTTTCTAGAAGTGAATATGAATTATATGATCAGTTAGTGTATTTATATGAAAATCTAGATGTTGATCGAGCAAGCTCTGAAATTCATGCAGAACCGCTGGAGTCTGTCATGTTAACAAATACTGATATTCAGGAATGTATCCAAATCTCAGCAGTCTCTTGTGAATCAAGCAACTCCTTATCTAACAGAGAGTTTCAGATTTGTGCTGCAGATGAAGTTTATGACGATGAAAAATATCCCACTAGCGTAAAATTTCTGAACTAAATTCTTAGTAGTGTTCTACAATATTTATTTACTTATGTTCCTTCAGTCTCTAAACCGTATAACAACATTCGTGTTCATATTCCAGGATTTGATCGAAGGGAATGGTTCCTCGTCTTCTCCACCAAGATCCCCCTCAAGCCCTCCGGTCAGCAGGAAAGATGAATCTCCTAACACTTGCACTGATAGAGAAGAGCGGCCGAGCCCCGTATCTGTCCTTGAACCATTGTTTTCTGAAGATGACATTAGTCCACCAAACACCAAACTAAAACCTGGTAGGCTTTCTACACTTGTCTTTTTAGAAATCATATTACACCTTTGTAAATATGCTCTGTTTTGTGCTAAAGCAATGGAACCATTTATTTTTCGGCAGCAGTTCAACCATTGCAAATTCATTACGAAGAATGGGTTTCTTCTGATCCTGATCATACAATATGTTCACGAACTTGCATGAATGACGAGGAATCTGCATTCAAATATGTAGAAGCCGTCCTGCTTGGTTCAGACTTGAATTGGGATGAATATTTATTGAGGTGGCTTTCTTCTGACCAAGTTCTTGACCCATCCTTGTTTGATGATGTAGAATTATTTTCCAGCCGATCATCCTATGATCAGAAGCTCCTTTTTGACTGTACAAATGACGTTCTTAAGGAGTTATGTGACCGATATTTTGCCCATTCATGTGTTAAACAGAATGTTCGAATTATCCCAAGGGGGATGCAGCTTATTAATGAGGTGTGGCAAGGAGTTGAACTACATATTAATCAACCTCCTGCTCCTCATTCTTTGGATCAACTTGTGAGAACAGACATGTCAAAGCCTGGAACATGGATGGACCTTCGTGTTGAAACTGACAATTTTGTCATAGAACTGGAAAATTTCATTCTTGAAGAACTGTTGGAAGACATGATTTTAAGCCTGGATGACAAAACTGTACAAAGATGTTCGATATGATAAGTTTGAAGACGAGGAAATTGTTTAAATATATAGATGTTTTTGCAGAACAAGATCCTTTTATGAGCTTGGCTGGAGGAAATCAGTCTAGAGATTTCTTCAGAATTTAGAGAAAACTTTTAGTTCTATATCAAGTCTCAGCAAATTAAGTGAGATTTCATGATCTCATTCTCACTTGGAGCTTTCTTTCCAGATTTTCAGTCATGATTTCTGACTTTATTTACCAATATCAGATGGTGAGTTGGCCTTTTCTTGGTCTATTCATACTACTCGGAGATGCTCTAATAGTTCTACTCGGAGAAAAACTATAGTATGTTAGATCCTCTCATAGTGTGGACCAGAGATATATCTACTACGAAACAGCTGGAAAGGTTTGTCATTCATTAATAACATTCTCAAGATAATGACAATGAACAGGTATCTTTCAGGATCATGAAATTAGGCGACAGTTTTTTTCTCTCTCTCTCGTTGTAGAGTTTGTAAAGTTTGTTGTATGAAGTTCATATTGTAACTAAACATCTGAAATCAAACCATTAGCCCTAATGTAGTAATGTTGTAATGCAGAGCTTGTGAACTGTGTGGTAGGCTACTTGTAGATAGATATATGTACAGTAATGTTGGAAAGAGAGATTTCTAGTAGGAAGGTTTCCCCCCCTAATGTAATGTTTTTTGTGTGAAGATTCTTGAAGGTTTGTTATTATTATTATTATTATTATTATTATTATTATTTTGTAGCATTTAACTAAAGACAGACACCTTATAGGCATTACAATGACCTAAATCATGCTAAACAAAACATCTGTTTCTTGTGTTTTCTAGTTTCCTGAACTTTCCAGAAACTGAAAGCAACAATTTTGCAATTACTCCTCTGACTGTAATGATCAAACCAATAACAATATAACATGATTATCAAACTCTGTTTTAAAAAGTTGAATCATAAGATTTTCCATATTAATAAAAGTAGGATAATTTATTTGTGCATAATTAAAATTTGGAATTCAGTTTATAAAATTTGTTGTAATACCTAATTTGATTTTTTTTTATATAAAAAAAATCTGTTCTGAGTGTGTTGCTCTGTTGTATCTTATAAATTACCTAGCCAAAGCTGATTTACAAAATGTATACAAACTGTTGTGTCATGTGTGCACTAGCATGCACCGGACAATCCTACAACAAATTATAGCACAAAAAAAAACACAGCACTAACCACTGTCAAATTATATTACTACTGCATTACATATACACTGATATATACATTTACATACATGAACTTGATAGGCAAAAAATATTTGACAGTGACCCACAATCATGAACCTAGTAAAATTACCCATTATAGAGCGTGCGTATCTCACCCACACTTCTCAGTCACATGTACTTATTTACATATAAAATCTAAGATTGTTTTTCCTTAAAAACAGTGTTCTAAAAATTGGGTAATTAAATCAATTAGTCGGTGGAGTCACTTAACATGGATTAATCACACAAACGGAAATTAATTAGAATAATTAATCGAGATTAATTTAATATTATTTTTTATACATAATATATATTTAAGTAATTATATTGTTTTCAAAAAAAGATTTAAGTAACTATATAATAAAATTTTAAAATAAGAGAGAAAAAATTTACAAGTTAATTAATTAAATTTATTATAAAATAATTTAAATATATAGAATTTCAAAATTTTGACCGATTAATTCTGATTTTTGACCGATTAATCCGATTTTTGACTAATTTTTATAAAAAACGTTTTTTAACCCGTTTAGTATAGAACAGTTCGGAAAGTCATTCAACAGTAATTAATGAGGATTAATTCCGATTAGTTTTACAACGGAGCTTAAAAACCAAAATTAAACTTATTTTATTTACTAAAATAACATAAAATTCAAGATAAAAATTATAAATTAAATTTAAAAATATTTATTAGAGTAGACAAATTTTTTTTACGAGGGCAGCAGAGATCAACAACATTCACAGGCGCATACATACCGTCGTCATATCATCAGCAAAAAAGAGTCAAAACGCTTTAACAAAGAGCAATCGACTTACTTTCTCTCTCTCTATATATATCTACCCATACATATATCTGTCTACAGGTTCACACACACACTGACACACACACATCAAATACAAGATTTGAATATATTTTTTTCTTCAATTCCTAGAAATTCCAAACATTCATTTTCTTGATTTTCTGTTTCAAACTTGACACCCCTTTTCTTGAAATTCCATTCCCTTAAAACCCTAGTTCAGATTTTTAATTTCTTTGTTGGGTTTGTTGTAAGTTGATACAAGTATTGCAAGTGCAGGATCAAGTTTCAATCTTTTTGTGATATTTCAAGGTAAAAGAGTAGACATATAGGATTTTGCTTCAGTTTTGTTTGAATTTCAACCTGGGTTATGTGTGTATATATATGTATGTAATGTTTACTAATGATGTAAATCTAGATATTATTGAATTTAAGTGAAATAGTTGGTTAGTTTTTTTTGTTGTTGAATGAAGTTCTTGGTGAGGTTTGAGCTTGAGATTCTGTGTGTGTGTGTGTATATGTATCTATGTGTATGTATCAGTTAAGCTGTTTGATCAGAAAGAAAGAAGTTTATCAATGTTGTTTTCCTCGGAAAGTTTGGGCTTTACCTTTTGAGGTGTTGATTTGATCAAGCAATGCTACTTTACATACCTAGTTAGTGTATTAGTAACTGGGTTTTCTTTGGAAATTCTTTATTAGGTGCAGTTGAATGGAATCATATTACTTAATCGGAATCTTTGTGATGGTTTGAAATGGGATATCCTAAAGCTGAATGTGATGTTGTCTGTATATTTGTTTGAGTTGGTAGTATGAGGTTAGGCCTGTAGAGCTGCTTGCTACTGCATGGATATGATCCATGCTCTCTCCGAGTATCCACGTGTAAATTTGTTCAAAGATACATGTGAATATGTGTTGTGCACTTTAATCGTAGTTAAACAAATATATATACCCCATGAAGTTGTGGTTCGAGTACCGTACTGCTTTCAAACCTCTAAGTGTCAGGCACATAGACTCACGGTATCTTCTGGTTCTATTCCCCAAGAGCTTTCAGTCGAGGCCCTTGTATTGGGCTTTAGGAATTTATTTAGTTATCTCATCAGTCTGGTCACATGCCTGTTATGGTCTAATGTATTTAATCAGTTGTTTGTTGAAAACTCAGCTTTGTGTGAGCTTTGAACTAGAAGGCTAATTATTGTAGATGCGAGCCCTCTGGTTGTTTCTGTATGTATACATACATGGTAAATACCATGTTATTGCATAATGAACTATAGCTAAATTCCAATTTTCCTTCTAAAACCTTGTCATGTTGCTCTAGCATTTACTGTTCTTAGGCTGAGACATATTTCTAACAAAATAAGTCTTTGATTTACTACCCATTTAATGAATATTACGCGAGTTTAACTCCTAAGGTTATTAGAATTGTCAGTTGCAAGTGACTATGTAACTGAGCGATACACATACTTTTTTATTTGCAGAATTATTAGTACGCATGAGCATTATGCTTAATATATACAAGTATATTGTCGTTTTGCTTCATAATCTGATTACATAAATGTTTAGGTATATTGTATGTGAGATTACTTGATCCTGTTTGTCAACTTCTTTGCAGTCTCATTTGAGTTGTAGTTCAATGCTGGTGGCAGTATGCAGGTGGTAGTTTGTGGAAATGCAAAGGTATCATGCAACCAGCACCACTAGTGCTGTTAATAACAATGCCATTTGTGGGAGGTCAGCCAAGGATTCATCCCGATCTGAGGCTTCTTCACTTACCTCAAACTTTCCTCTGAATTCAAGGTTAATGTCTTCCTCCTTTTTCTTGTTCCAAGTGTCTGGAATTATTGTCCTTATGTATATAATGGTCATATTTGTTCGTATTCTTGTGAAGGGGTCTTTTTATTTGGAGCTGTGTTGTTTGTGCAGTGTTCACACAAAGTCACAAACCATTAAATCTCCATATAGATGTACTCAATTTTGATAGAAAACCAAATCAGTTATAGAAAGTGGTTTGTAACAATAGATTTGTTCTGGCAGGCGGCAAATACCGGTTAATCCATACAAATTAAGATGTGAGAAAGAAACACTAAATTCACGGTAATTTCGACCGCCTATTTACTGATCTCTTTAACTGGTTTTATTATTGACAAAATGGGGCCCATCTATATCTAATTCCATTTGTCCCGCGGAATTGTCTATTAGTATCTCGACTAAATGAGGTCTTATCAAAAGGCCTTAGAAGTTAGCCGTAAGATAATTATCCTTTAATACTGTGTGATTTTGTTTCCCTAGGCTAGGACCACCAGATTTCAACCCACCAACTCCAAATTGCCCCGAGGAGATACTGACCAGGGAATATGCGCAATCTGGATACAGGGAGACTGTTGATGGACTAGAGGTATGCCAATATGTGCATATTATATAATGCAGAACTTAGCACCTTTATATTTACTTTCTTTTATAACATTTCCTAAATATTAAATCAGTAAAACTGTGAGTTATTGCAACCTGATTTTTTAATAGTAAATTTGGTATGTTGCAGAGAATGTTTAACATGAAAAGAACTTCATGCAATGACATGACACAAACATTATTATATATTTATACTAGTGATTTAGGTATGCTAGCTTAACAGTTTCTGCCAAATATGTATTCTGGAAAAAATATTATTACTAGATTTGTATAACCTATGCAAAGTACATATCATCTTGAAACTTGTTATTGAAAATATCAATTGTGAAACCTGCATACCCGTTGTGAAACATGGATTAATTTATTGTTTTACTTGAAGGTAATTGCACCCATTAGAATTATAGTTACCTCAATTGAAACAAAAAAGTATTTTGTTGTTTTAGTATTGAAATAAGACTTGCTTTATATATAAAGACATAAAACAGCAAGAACCAGATCAAGAGATTTGGAACAAAACAATTGTACTTTATCTGTAAGAATGTATATCATAATCGGAAATGATCTTAATTAGTTATAGTTATTATTGGATGTGATTCCTGACGAAAGGTAATCACAATTCACATCATATACAAAATTGTATTGTAACGTTTAAGGTAAACAATAGTACATTACATTAAGAATTCCAATATATGATGCTATGAAAGTTCTTTTTTTTCCGCTATGATATAGTGAAAAGAAATTAGTGGATAAGAATTGAGTTATTGATATTATAAGTAGGATAAATATGAAGATATTGTGCACAATAGTACAATACAGTAAGAATTCCAATATATGATGCTATGATTGGTTATCACGTCGCCCGACTAGTCACGACTAGTCGTCGACTAGTCGATAAGTCGACAAACCAGAAAAAGTCGAGCAACGACTTGTTTTATTAGTCGACCCATGGATAAAACCCGGATCCAACCCTGAACCCGGCCCGAAATCCCGATCCAGAAGCAGGAGAAGCAACAGAGAAGCAGGAGAAGAAGGAGGAGAAGTAGAAGAAGGAGGAGGATGAGGAGGAGGAGCAGAAGAAGAAGGAGGAGGAGGAGAAGAAGGAGGAGGAGCAGGAGGAGCAGGAGGAGGAGCAGGGCGGCAGCCGCAGCAGGCGGCGGCAGGCGGCAGCAGCAGCGACAGCAGCATCAGACAGCAGAAGAAGAAGAAGAAGAAGCAGAAGAAGAAGAA
>QRFB01003599.1:10316-48114 GCA_008931105.1 Oenanthe javanica
TTTGAAAAAAAGGATATACAATATATTTAAAAAATGTTTAAATTATTTAAAAAGGCTTATTGATGAATGTTTATAGGAAATAATCAATGGAGATTGAAAATTAATATATGTTTATCGATATTATATTTTATAAATATATAAATATATATATGCACGACTTTTTACGACTAGTCACGACTAGTCACGACTAGCCAATTCCACGGTACCCGAGCGCCGAGGCTCGACTTGCCGACTTAATAACCTTGGCTATGAAAGTTCATTTTTTTCCCGCTATGATATAGTGAAAGGAAATTAGTGGATAAGAATTGAGTTATTGATATTTTAAGTAGATAAATATGAAGATATTGTGTACATGAAATGTGTTCATTTTAATAGCTTATGATTTGCTTATGCATCTATCACACGGTCAACATTTCCTGCCTCTACTATATTATGTCATTTTGTTTTATAATGTATGTTTGTCTCTTCATATTATATCAGGAATCTAGAGAGATCTCATTATCGCAGGCTCAAGCTTTTGCCAAACCTTTAATCTTAAAGTGCAGAGAGGTAGACATACTTAGTTCTGTAGCTACTAGGTAGAGAGCCAACCTGTTTTTCATACTAATATGATATGCTGGGTTTACAGTCAATCAGAAAATATCACAGAGGCATAAATGAATTTCGTGCTCGAAAGCGCAAGGTGATGTGATTTTCCTTCTTTGTTAATTTTCACGAAAGGCAATACTGTTTTTTGCAACTTTTACCTAGTTATTGTCTCATTTTTCCTAGCTTGAATTTAGCCCCAAATATTGCTTTTTGCTTTAAGTGTTGTGCATTATCATTTTTGTATCCTCGTGCTTTAAATCTTTATAGTTGCTTGCACATTATTGATCATGAAACTTGCTTTATATTCTTGATATTACAGGAGGGTCAAGTTTATGGTGTTCCCCTTTCTGGTAATCTTTTAACCAAACCGGGCAGTTTTCCGGAACAAAAGCCATGCGGGGAGGACTACAGAAAGAAATGGATTGAGGTCAGGAATTTACTTTTGGTTATTAAGTTTGAAATGTGCATTGTTTTATCTAACATAATATGAAGTAGAAATTATATGAATGTCCTTCTATTGAAACTAACAGAAAAATTTGAACTAACGAGTTTCTGGTGTTATTTCATCAAGTAATGCTCCATTACTTATAATTGATACATTTAATTATTACTTCTATGCAACCATTTATTCCAATATAATTAAATAAATTTAGTTATTAACATGTTGTGAAGTTTTAATCGCAGGGTCTATCTCAGCCGCATAAAAGATTGCGTTCACTGGCTGATCATGTTCCTCATGGTTATAAGAAGACAACCCTTTTCGAAGTCCTTGTTCGTAATAATGTTCCTTTATTGAGGGCAACTTGGTTCATCAAAGTAACATATCTTAATCAGGTATGTATTCAATGTTTGTTCATACTGATGCGGGGTTAGATCCTCTTCCTTAATTGTCTTCTGGTCCTGCAACTTAGCCTTTGTATCTCATCTTGCAGGTTCGTCCTGGATCATCAAGTACACCTGAAAAGACTCAGTATTCCCGCTCAGAGCAGTGGACAAAAGATGTGATTGATTACTTGCAGCACCTTCTGGATGAATTTGTCTCAAGAAGTAAACCTCTTTCTGTTGTAAATGTTAGGGAACGGTCATCACAAACTTCTTCTGGGTCAATGCATTACAAAAGTGGGAAAATATCAGCTATAGTGGGTACTGAGGATCCTTCTTGGCATTTCAAATGGTGGTATGTGGTGCGAATTTTACAATGGCACCACACAGAGAGATTGCTTGTTCCTTCTATCATCATTGATTGGGTTTTTAAACAACTGCAGGTATTATTTGTACAGCCAGACTTACAGAATCCAGTTCTTTAGTAAGAGAACTGGTAGCTTCTATTTTCCTACAAGAGTTTCTATGGGTATCAAGTTTTATACTTTAGTTTATTCTTGTCATTTTTATTCTTTTTCAGGAAAAAGAATCACTTGGTATTTTGCAGCTTTTAATGCCTGTCATATATGCCATATTAGAAACAGTTGTCTTATCTCAGTCATATGTTCGCAAATTAGTGGGGCTAGCTGTTCGCTTCATCCGCGAGCCTTCTCCACATGGTTTTGATCTTGCCGATAATTCACAAAGGGAATATATTACCTCTACTCTGGTGGAGATGCTTCGGTATCTACTACTTGTTGTGCCTGATACTTTTGTTGCTTTGGATTGCTTTCCTCTGCCTCCTTGCATAATATCTCGTACAATAAATAATGGGGTTTCCCTAACAAAGTTATCTGAAGATTCTGGGACAATCAGAAATGGTCCAATGGAAACTTCTTGTGTGGGTAGAGACAGAGAGCTTGAGATTCAGGGCCAGCCTTTGTCCATCGATTGTGTTGTTTCGTCAATCCAGAAACGGTCAACTAATCTTGCT
Organism: Oenanthe javanica; assembly: GCA_008931105.1. Classification (NCBI taxonomy): domain Eukaryota; kingdom Viridiplantae; phylum Streptophyta; class Magnoliopsida; order Apiales; family Apiaceae; genus Oenanthe; species Oenanthe javanica. Next base: position 12,760 of record QRFB01003599.1, read on the forward strand.
AGAGCTGCAAGACCTGACGATCCTAGTCATAATGTGGCTAAAGCTGTACAAGCATTGGACAAAGCTCTGATAAAGGGAGATGTTACAGTCGCATATAGATTTTTCTTTGAAAAGTTATGTGATGGAGCTACTGATACAAGGTGGATGATGGAAGTTAGCTCATGCTTAAGATCTTCACTTAATTGGATAGGGATGATTAGCTTGTCGTTTTCTTGTTCAGTGTTTTACATTTGTGAGTGGGCAACATGTGATTTTAGGGATGTACGAACTGGCCCAAGTAATGAACTGAAATTCACTGGAGGGAGGGACTTCTCTCAAGTATATATTGCACTTCGACTTTTGAAGCTCACCAAGCAAAACATTCAAAATTCAGTGCGAGGCAAGAGTGAACGAATCTCAGAAATTGATGGCCATGTGGGAGGTACTGTTCTGCTGAATAACTTTTTTGAAAGGAGACCTAGGAGTATTTTGGAGCTGAAGAGGAAATTAAAGAAGCTGGATGGGAAAGTGGATGATTTGTCGAAAGTTTTTCAGAGCCCAGGTCCTTTGCATGATATAATAGTATGTTGGATAGATCAACACGAGTCACAAAATGGAGAAGGTTTTAAGCGCCTACAACAACTTATAATTGAGTTGACCCGATCTGGGATTTTCTACCCTCAAGCATATGTGAGGCAACTTATTGTTAGTGGGATCATGGACGGCCCCATGTCTGATCTGTGTAGAAGGATGAGACACTATAAAATCATAAAGCAGCTCCCTGGTCCTTATATATGTGATGCTTTAGAAGCTGCACAAGTGATTGAAGTGGCAGTGCTCGCAGAAGCCATGCATGTTTACTCTAATGAGCGCCGATTTGTGCTTTCTGGGCTTATTGGTAATCACAATAGTAATAACAGGGCAAATAATATATCTCGGAAGCGAAAGAACTGTCTTAATTTATGCATAGATAGTTCTTCGCTGTCTGCTATTGATCAGTGCACAAAGGAATCAATATCTAGTTTTTCATATGAGAGAGATGCCAACAGTGTTGGTCACCTGGAAGAACTGAAGGTTTCTATTTCAGTCTTACTGCAGTTTCCGAATTCTTCTACATGTGCAGATGCAGGGTTTGCTGACATGCAGGGGGCTATTAAAAGTTCGAATGACATTGGGGAAGGAACATCTGGATGTGAAGAATGTAAAAGGTTAAAGCGGCAAAAGTTGAGTGAGGAAAAGTGTCTGCCAGGATTTCCACCTGCTCTATCAGATGATGAAGACAAATGGTGGGTGAATAGGGGGTCCAAGTCATTGGAGTCTATTAGAGTAGATCCTCCTGTCAAGCCAACCAGGCAAGCTTCAAGGGTTAAGCCAAAGATTGTTCGTAAAACTCAAAGTTTAGCCCATTTAGGATCTGCCAGGATTGAAGGAAGTGTGGGAGCATTTGCAAGTCACCTTGATGATAGTAACATAATTTGTCCTCACCATGGATCTGGTAATGATGGAGATGCTCCTAAATCGGTCGACAGGACTGGAAGACCTGCTTTTAATATTGTTACGATTGGAAAAGCTATAAAGAAGCTCCGGTTTGCAGATAAGAGGATTATCTCAGTGTGGTTGATTGCCACTGCAAAGCAGCTTGTTGAAGATGCTGAGAAGGCTGTTAAGGATGGTCAACACACTAGAGAGCTACCTACTGTTGATGACAGGGTATCTCTGCGATGGAAGCTTGGAGAAGATGAGTTATCTTCTATTATATATCTGATGGACATTTCCAATGACTTAATTTCGGGAGTCAGATTTCTTCTTATGCTATTGCATAAGGTCACTATTAACCACAGTTCTTTATTTCGTGGAGGGAGAACCAGTTTCATGTTGCCGGGGAATGCGGAAAATCTTGTTTGTGTCATTGGGGAAAATTTTATTTTATCAACTCTGCAGAGGTGTGCTCGCAATCTTTATTTTATGGCTGTTAACTTGGACTTGTTTTTTTCCTTATTATTATGATTTTCCTTATTGCTTTCTGATAAATGTCAGGAGTCCCTGTGTTGTGGAGGTAGCATCATTTTCTTACAAGTTTTCAAGTGTAACTTGATATTGATATGAAATTTAGAAAAGCTGGGTCAATTTAATTAGATCAGGATAGAATGTGTTTTGAAATAGGAATGTCCTTTTCTCTCTAGGTATGTATGCATATTTCTCTGTATATATTTTGAATACTTGGAGCAATCCATAGAGCTTTAGTGGTTATCTGATAAAACATATGCTTTCCCGAATTTGTCACTTATCTTAATTTTATTTTAACGTTTAGGTACGAAAATATGCTTGCTGCAATTGATCTTATACCCGAAACACTGTCAGCCTTGATTCATCGTGCCACGGCTGTTTTGGCTTCAAATGGAAGGGTTGCTGGCTCAAGTTCGCTAATTTATGCTTGCCTTCTGCTAAAAAAATACGGGGATGTGAGGAGCGTCACTGAATGGGAGAAAAACCTAAAAGTAACGGTTGACAAGCGACTCATTTCTGAAATCGAGTCTGGCAGATCATCTGATGGAGGATATGGGTTTCCACTCGGAGTTCCAGCTGGAGTTGAAGATGTGGATGACTTTCTACGTCAGAAAATTACAGGTATCCGAGCGTCTAGACTGGGTTTGAGCATGAAAGATATTGTACAAAGACATGTTGATGAAGCGCACCACTATTATGGCAGAGAGCAAAAACTTATTGCAGGTGGTACATTTAAGAATCACCCTTCTTTGGAAAAAGTGGATGATGGTTATCAAATAGCCCAACAGACTGTAATGGGACTTATGGAATGCATAAGGCAAACTGGTGGGGCAGCTCAAGAAGGTGATCCTACTTTGGTTTCTTCAGCTGTTTCTGCAATTGTTAATAACATTGGGCAAGTTATAGCTAAAATACCTGAATTAACAGCCAGTGGTAACTCTCACTCCAGTAGTGCTTCATTATGCTTTGCTCGTCGCATTTTACGCATTCATATAAATTGCCTAGCATTACTTAAGGAAGCACTTGGAGAGCGTCAAAGTCGAGTCTTTGAGATTGCTCTTGCAACAGAAGCTTCCTCAGCCATTGCCCAAATGTTTGCTCCTGGAAAGAATCCTCGTGGTCAATTTCAGATGTCTCCAGAAACGCATGATTTCAATGCAAATATATGTAGTGATACATTAAATAATTCAAAACCAATTCTTGGTAGGGCTGCTAAATCTACAGCTGCTGTTTCTGCACTTGTTATTGGAGCAGTTCTGCAGGGCATTGCTACTTTGGAGAGGATGGTCACAGTTTTAAGGCTAAAGGAAGGTTTAGATGTAATTAGTTATGTACGGACTATGAGGTCCAATTCTAATGGGAACTCGCGTGCTTTGGGAGCTTTTAAATCGGTTGACAAGTTGTTTGAAGTTTCTGTTCACTGGTTTAGGGTTCTTGTTGGAAACTGCAGAACTGTTTCTGATGGATTTGTTGTAGATCTCCTAGGTGAAGCCTCTATTTTTGGTTTTTCAAGAATGCAGAGAACACTTCCTCTCAGCTTAGTGTTTCCACTGGCTTTTTCCATTTTTGCGTTTGTAGTATGGAGGCCATTCATTCTAAAATTTAGCACTATAGCCCGAGATGATCTCCCACGGTTGCATCACTCCTTAACGTTGGCAATCAATGATGTCATAAAGCACCTGCCTTTTCGTGATGTATTTATGAGAGATACTTCTGGCTTTTATGACATTGTATCTGGAGATAGTACAGATTCTGAATTCGCAGCTATACTAGAACTGAGTGGGTCAGATGTGCATTCGAAAGCCTTGGCATTTATCCCTCTCCGGTCAAGGCTCTTTTTGAATGCTATGATTGATTGTAAATTGCCACAACATTTGTTTGCACAGGATGATGGGGATCGGGTGCCTGGACATGATGAGGTACTTAATTATGCAGAACATGAAGCAAGGATTCTGGATGCACTTGTCCATGTTCTGAATACACTACAGCCTGCTAAATTCCACTGGCAGTGGGTTGAGCTTAGACTTCTTTTGAATGAGCAATCCCTTGTTGAAAAGTTGGAGCATGGCACCTCCTTGATAGAGGCTATCCACTCTTTATATCCAGATCATGATAAAGTCGCTGCTTTTGAGAATGAGAATAACTTCATTGAAATCATCCTCACAAGGTTGCTGGTAAGACCTGATGCTGCCTCCCTATATTCAGAGGTGGTACATCTTTTTGGGAGGTCACTTGAGGAGTCGATGCTTTTGCAAACTAAATGGTTTCTGGGAGGCCTTGATGTATTATATGGAAGGAAATCTATTAGGCAAAGGCTTGTCAATATTGCTGAAAGTAAAAGTTTGTCTACCAAGGCTCAGTTCTGGAGGCCCTGGGGATGGAGCAGCTTTAGTTTTAATAATGCTAAAAGTAAGGGTGAGAAGGGAAAGTTTGGAATCATCTCTTTTGAAGAAGGCGAGGTAATTGATCAGGGTATTGATTCGATTCTTCACAGCAAAGGGCCATCAAAATTGTTAGATGTCAAAACTAGCAATGTCCGTCAGCAACATGAAACTGAGAGAGCTCTAACTGAATTAGTTCTCCCATGCGTTGATCAAAGTTCTGATGACTCACGCAATACTTTTGCTAGTGATTTGATCAAGCAGATGAATAATATTGAGCAGCAAATAAGCTCAGTTACTCGTGGAACAAGTAAACAACCTGGAACAGTGACTTCTGGAGTTGAAGCATCTTCGGTAAAAGGTAATACCCGCAAGGGTACGAGAGGTGGAAGTCCTGGGATAGCAAGACGATCTGCAGTACCAGTTGAAATTGTGCTTGCTTCCTCTCCCACTCTACGAGATTCCATGTCTCTGCGTATGCAGTTTCTCCTTAGATTGCTTCCTCTTGTCTGTGCAGATAGGTACCTATACACACTTTTTTCTTATTTTAGTCTGATTTGCAGGATCATATAATAGGTTCTAATGCTGGTTATTGCTAGAACTATTTGTGTTTTACCATTAGTTTTACGTAGAAGTATTACCCTTGCCCAATTGTTCTGTTGCTGCATTTGTTGACTAATGGTACTGACCGCTTTATACATATTGTCAGGGAAACATCAAGCCGTAATATGCGGTACATGCTTGCCGCTGTGATCCTCCGACTCCTTGGAAGTAGAGTTGTTTATGAAGATATAGACCAGCCCGTCAGTTCAACATGGAATTCATCATCAGTTAGGGAGGTAGAGTTGCCAGTGGAGGCTTCCTCTGCTTCTACTGTAGATATATCTGGTGAAAATCTCTTTGATCGGTTGTTACTTGTGCTGCATGCGTTGTTGAGCAGCTTCCAGCCAAGTTGGCTAAAGTTGGATTCCAACTCTGGATCGACAACTGAATCTATCAGGGGCTTCACTGTCTTTGATCAGCAAGTGGCACAGAATTTGCAGGTATGATATTTGTTGACCTATTTTCTAGTGTTATTTTGTTACTGTCCTATATTATTCGGGATTACAGTTGTGAGCACCCTATTTTGTTGGTTTAGACTGTTTAGTTTAGGGAGGAGAGAAGAAAGAGGAACTTCCTTTGGGAGAAATCTCTCCCAATTGTTCTGTTTTGAGTAAAGATATATGAAGTGGTACCCCCCCTTTCTTCCCTGCTTATTATATGCACCCTCAGGGAGGAAGATGATTCTTACTTATTTTGTTTATTGCAAGTGATATTTGAGGTCTTCGGGTCAGGATATTGGTGTATGGTACTATGATCAATTGATCATCCACTTTAGCTCCTCTGACATTGTTATCACTGTGTGTGGAACTCAAGTGCAGTTGGCTATAGTAGTCATGTTTTAAAATTAATGTCATTGTATTATATGAGTTCCAAGAGAATTTTGACTATTTATATACTTTTCTAATCCTTTCTACTCTGTGGAGAGCTTTTAAAGCTTGCTTATGTATTTTGCATAAAAAAGTTGAGGCATTCATTTATTATATAATTGAGTGGTAGAGGCTATGTCCTTTCACAATGCTGTTCACACTTTGAGAATGTGCCAGACTAATATATGTAACAGGAAACGAGCTTTACTGTAGTGCTGTTTGATTTCTATCACTATAGATGGTTTTAGTCACCATAAAAGCGCAAGTAGCATAGTTAACCTGGTATAAATGTCACCTGGGAGTTTGCCTTGGCTTCGATAAGAAGCCTGGGGAATTTTTGATTTGCTTCCACTTGTTGTCACTCTAAGTTTACCTTTTAATGTTGTATTTACCATATAGGCATATATGTATGTATGTATGTATATTAGGTATCACAACATTCACCCAATGTTGTCCTTGAGATGATCTAATCCATCGTCACGTATTTATATATTTTTGTATGTGCAGAATGACTTGGATTGTATGACATTGCCCGACACAATCCGTTGGCGTATTCAAACAGCACTACCGGTTCTTTTTCCTTCTTTCCGCTGTTCCATCTCATGTCAACTGCCATTTGTCTCTGCTTCCGCACTTGCTGCTTTACAACCCTGCATCTCGATATCTGGACTCCTTCCTGGAAATATAAATCTGGCCCAGAGAAATCCAGTTGCTTCACCCCGGTGCACCACTCATGGGGCAGGAAAGAGCAAGCCTTCTGCATTGCAACAGGAGTGTGGCATGGAAATAGATCCGTGGTCTCTTTTGGAAGAAGGAACAGAAGCGGGCTCATCATCAAGCAACACTCTAGTTATTGGCGGCAGTGACCAAGCGAAGTCGTCAACCTGGCTTATGGGGGCTGTTAGGGTGAGACGGATGGACCTCACTTACATTGGTTCGGTGGACGAGGACAGCTGATACAAGAATTAAATTTATTCTTGGTTTATCAGTCCCTTAAACGAGCAAGCCACTGATAGGTGTTATGAGCTTCAGATGCCTACATGCAAATTCCTCCTGTCAGATGATGAAGAAAGAAGCTTTAGAAGCATTTGATGCTGTGGAAAGAACCTGAAGATTTTCTACAGTGCCACAACCACAACCTGCCTCTTGGACCTTGCTCGACTGCTAACCCCAGATCAGTCTTTGGACATGATGTTATAGTTGCAGTTCAGAGATTTGTAATTTTGTATATATGGAGATAATTCTCTCCTATCCATTTAGTTGGTACAATTATCTCCATATGAGCTGTTGTTTCACCATCATCGTTATCCAAGTACATCCTTACCAGTTCAGCTTGGAAACTTCTCTTTGTAGGGTAAATGCATCCATGCATATTGTGGAAGAAACCTAATGCGCCCAAATTCGCCCTTTGAGATGGTTATATCGGCATTGATTTCACTTTTTGAGATGGCTAAATTAAACAAGTTTGCTAGATTTAGTAGTTACTTCTAATTGAAGTACGTACTAGTATTGTCATGAACTTCAGAAAATTTTGTTTTAAAGGAAGAAATTAGAATAGCCAGCTGTTTATATACCCCTCATTGTAACTTGTAAGATATAGACTAATTGAGCAGTAATATTGAATTATATTCTTTATTTTATATTTGTTTTTAGGCTACTGAAAGTCTTGCATTGATATCTGTAAAAGGTATACACAATAAGAATACCTTCAGCGTCAACAAAATTCAGATGAACCATGTCGCTACGTTCACCTCAGTGCCTCACACATACCGCGATCCTCATCGTGGATTGGAGTATGGTTTGGGTTTTCTCCAGAAGTGGAGTCATCTCGTCATCCTCTTGTTGAAGGTGAGTCCTTGTCTGCACGTACATTGTTGGTCTTTTTTCATGAACTTAATTCCGAACCTGGAAGTTTCATCTCTGTAGTTTTCTCCTGCTTCAAAACTTCATCCTGATGCTAGGTTAATATATGTGCTCATCACTAGTATTTGTCCATAAACTTGAACCGAATTTCCCTTTCCACTGGCCATCAGCTCTTGTAATGTCTCTATGCGTGACTGGCTATTCAAATCATGCAAGGAAAAGCGCCTGAAGATGTAATATCTTTTAAATGTACTTCTCTTTTTTCTCATTTAGAAAATTACTAGTCTGCTGAATGTTGTCTTTTTTACCACTACAAAAAGGCTAAAATTGTGCCTAAATATCAACTATATATACATAGTGTATATTTTATGAATTTTATCAGTACAATATATTGGAATGTGCAAAGAAAATATCATTGACATTGAGCAAAAGATCATTGCAATGACGGTTTGACCATTATATGTTTGACCGGTCCCATGTTAACGGTCCTTCAAGATAAGTTTTAAATATTACATTACTCATCGTAGTTTTTACATTCATGCAAGATACATGTAAAACAGATGTTAAATTGCATGCAAGGTGCATGTGTAACGGCTTAATGGCAAGAGAGTAATATTTCTTTCCTTTTATTATTTTTTTTGAAAAAAATGACGCAATATGACTTGTATGATTTACAACTCTTTAGGACATTATATGGTTCTCCTATGTGTATATACCAACGGTGCCAATTCTCTAAGTCTATCAAATTCTTGAATACCCATTATCATTGTAGGAACTTTCTGTGTGTGTGTGTGTATAAATTGTTATATTTTTAATACATAAAGTATTTATGTTTATATTTTGGTTTTCTGCAGGTAGTTTGCTAAGAAAATTAAGCCCTTTCTTCGGAATTGTAAAAATGGAGACAGAGAAAAAAGAAAATGCTGCAACAGACGAAGCCAAGAGTACAACTTCTGGGAATGAAAAGGATGAAGCTTTGAAGAAATGTATGGAGGAAAACAAAGAGGATAGTTCGAAATGCAAGCCAAAGATTGAAGCTTTCAAGTCCTCTTTGCCTTATAAGCCATTATTTCCCTTGATGTTGAAGAGCGGATCATTGACTGATGTTTAAATTTAAGTTATGAATATTGATCGAGTACAAACTATTATATTAGTTTATGAAACTTTGTCCATGTTTATAGTATATCATCAAGTCCATATAATCCTGACACTTGAGAATCCTTGGTTTTAAATGTTTACGAATCGATAGTAGCTGTTTCATGTAGTTAACAATACCTCCTTACATATTCTACTAACATATACTTGCTGCCCAGTTCTATGTTCTGATTCTGTTTATTATTTACTGCAATTAAAATGAAAATAATGGAATAAATCTTGAAAATGCAAAACACCAAGTAGATCTTTAACTTTTCTTTCCAATCATATAAAGAGCAATAATAATTGAACATCACTCTTTATGTACCATACAAATGATCAACCTTTTCCATACATTAAACTTGTACAAGTCATTGATTACACGAACAAAAATTTCTAGCGCAGGAGCCGATATGATTGCTTTCAACCGTTATTTTATCCGATCCTAAAAATTTTGTAGTCTATGGCTTCAGAACTGAATGACCATACTCATCCGTGTCAAAAAGGCGTCCTGCTAGTTCGCTCCAGCTTTTCCTGCTCTTGGATGATAGAGAGGTTTCTCCGGGGGAACTGTCAGCGTTTTCTGTATGCTCATTTTCAAAGAAGGTTCCATATGTGGAAGGTGAGTAAGCTTGTGGAATATCTAAGGCAGCAGCTCTCCTCAATGCCTCTCTGTGCTCCTCAATGTGTTCTTTGGCTAAAGATGAACTCCTCTCCATTCTTTGCTTTGGTGGTATATCCATAATCCGATCATCTTCTAACATTACCTAGGATACAAATATGAGAGAAATATAAAAGCTCTTGCTGACAATTTAAGGCATGAATGACTTCGATGTGAATTAGACATTTTTGTGTTTTAGAGACCAAATAGTCATTAATAATATCAGTGTTTTGTGAAGGCAGAGGGCATGACAAATATAAAGTCAAACTTATCTATGCCTTCCAGTAATTAAGAAGCATACTGTATGCTTATATCCTAAAGCTCGTCCAGAGGCTTCACCGTTTAAACTTTTCTTTACAAGAAATATAACCATATAGCAAGTGTACAACACGGTTTGAAATTGGACCCAGAAATAAGATATCGACTAATATAATGGAAAATGTCTTTAATGCCTATATATTTAATTGCTACCAAAGTGTTGAAATATCAGCAAATGGAAAAGCATAAAGCTTACATCAATTGCCCTTTGTGATTCTCTCTCTATCAAAATGATGCTATGGTCAGACAACATATTGCAGGAAATGGCTATGTGCTCAAACCTTCCATCCACAGGTACAGCTGTCTTTACAACTGGGGGAATTGTTCCACACCTGCACCAAAACTAACATGAGTTCTTACAACGTCAAATGAGCCAGGACTTCTAACATCTAAAACACTGAATCTTGAATTATAGGCAGAATTCCTTTTGCCTTCTATTCCATTGAAATAAGCTTTCTTCGATTACTGGGGTTATCTGATAGTTGCAAGTGCAACAAGACAAGGACATATTTCCTAACATTAACAGACTGTTGAAGTTTAGTCTATCTGTTTTGAAAAGCAAATATTAGTCCAGTCCTTGGGATAGTTTTACGTATCCACATCAGAGATTGTGTATGATACATCTTGATGCCACCACGTCACACATAAATATCCAATAATAACACTATGATCAAATAGCGTGACTGTTATATCCATTGTCAGGGTATAAGATCCAATAAAATGACGAAATTAAAATAATTCTCACAATTTCAGTAATTTAAAAATCTCCCACAGTAAAGCGCTCTTTAGAGATAATAAGTTATCTATCTAATTATTATTTATAATGATACAGGAGATCATGAATTTTCACTTAACTACTGACTACTCCAAATTCTAAAGAAACAAACTTCCTCATCAAGTCACCAAATATATATAAGAATTTAACCTGATACAAGAATAATGAGTACCTGAATGGTTTTCTTACAATGATGTGGTAGAGGCGACCAGGTGCAAATAGCCGCCTAGGATCTTTAAGCCTCTTCTCTTCTGAAGTGCATGTGTCCTTTAAACACATTACACATAATAAACATGGAAGACTGTCCAACAGAGATAATCAAGTGTTACTACATGGCTAACATAGTAGATGCAAATATGCAATATGAATCTTTAATTAACTAAATATGTGTCAGTCCTTTGATGAAACTTACTAACATTTGCATTGCTTCAGCAGGTACTACACTTTAATAGATATTGAACATATATCTTTTTTAAGACGGCTCATTGAATAAACAATAAAAATAAAAGGGTTAATTTTTAAGTTTTATAAATATAGGCTTCAAATCGAGATGATTTCCACTTCATCACATGGCACTCGATCACTACAAATGTGATCTAAGAGAAATTAACAAATTCATTATGTTGCATTCAATCACAAACTATGAGTTCGAAAAATCAACTCCCCCCTCCCACCCTGAGTAGAAAAAGGGAAGGAATGTCCTGAGAACTGGGAGGCATGACTTTACTAACCCTGAGATTTTTATCAGCTTTTTCGACATATGAAATTAATATTTCCTGGCGTTGCTACTATTTGTAAACCACTAAACACAAAAAAGAAAACAGAATGCTAATCAACTGATACATTCTATTACCAGAAAATAGACTTGAGCAGTACTTCAGAGGCCGTTGTTGTTCGAGGTAAGAAATCATCCTGGTTCATTTAATATAAAATGTTAGAATGGATCCAGAAATCATTACACAGAAAGAAATATTTTATGTATATAATGTAATGGAGAAACGATTTAAGCAACCATTAGAAAAATTATATACAAATAGGCCATTTTACTAATGAACATAGATATTCTTCCCTCTTGGAAGGGTAGAATTCCAACAGCGAGATGGGGTATGTTCAGATATTAACCATGCAACCAATACACTAAACAGATGTTTGTTATCAACGCTGTAGTTTAGGCAGACATTATGACAAATCATAAATTGCCCTAAGATCTGAACCAGAACTATAGGAGGATAAAGAAACATGTAGTTTACCTGTAGCCTACTTCCACATACGAAAAAATAGTTATCTATAATATTGGAGAGGGATTGCAGCAAGAGGGAGCAGTAGAACTAAGTCAAGTATAGACACTAAGTCAAGGCCGGTTTAAAGGACTGGATATTATGACTTTACCTGAAGCACAATTGAATTAATCACATCTGCATATCTCACAGCCAAGTTTAGTGACATACTCCTAGCAGGTGCATATGCAAAGCATCTAATCCGATTCCTTTTGATATTACCAAGCTTCTCCACATTCTTTATCACTAGAATTGTTAACAATGTCACAACTCCCGCCCCTAAAGAATGCCCAGCAAGTGTCAAAGTGTAATTTGGATGTTTTGCGACTAATTCTTTAAGATTTTCAATCTCTGCTGCAAAAACCCACTCAGCAGCTCTTAGTAGCCCATTGTGAACATACCCGCCATCGAAATAAGTCTGCCCAAGCTTGTTATCAAGCAGAACCAAGTAATCACCTTCCTTTGCCATGTGTAACCCCCTAACTGACAGTATTATGTCAGCCCTTTCATGATCAAGGTAAATCATGTACGGAGATACCTGCCCATCTGTTTCATCATAATCTTTCTTCAAAACAACCCAGTCTGGATTCATTCCATACCCGCCAGGAGGAGCCCAAATCGGATTTCTGAGATCGTCTTCATAAACTGCTTGAATAAATCGGCATATCCGTGGTATGGGCTCAAATTCAGTAGCAGTAGCAAGACCCCAGTTCTCACTTTCTTGACCAGCAGTATAGAGTAATTTTTTCCACACCCAACGAGCACATGCCAAACAATATACACATTCAAGAATAGGAATGCAACATAGGCCTGACATTGATGCCTACTTTATAATCATACTATGTTAAAACTCAAAATCATGACAGGTATGAAATTACAATTCAAAACGGAAAGAAGGTTGATTTTCCAAAGTTCTCCGTGGCTTGGATATCAAACAACTGTAGAGTTTTCAGAATAAGAGAGTAATTACTGACCCAAAATAACTTATCGAAATAGAAGAAAGCATCAACTAGTACATGGCCTTACAAGAATTCCAGTAGTGTGTTTTTGTGCAAAAAAAAAACACAAACTCAGCTAACTTGGAATCAAGAAACCTCAAGGTAGTATAACAATTTATGCAGATCACCCTGATATGTAAAATTCAAAAACACATTACAAAAGAGACAAGACTCTGAGAACTGATAAAAGTGCAAAACATAAAGTTTCAATTTTTCAGGCACTTAAATATGAAATATCACCTAATACTGTAAATTTGAGCAAACCCAAATGAGGGTTCCATTTAAATTTTACTGCTGGTGAGAAACAACAGTAAAAAGACATCAAGCAAAATTAAACACCTGTGCATCATTGTAATATACAGCATATACACAAAGAGATATCTAAAAGTAATTAAAATTTAATAGAAAAGCAAATGTGAAGTGTGAGTGAGACCCCATATGATGAACTAAAGACACCATTAAAATGATAGCAAGTCAATACCCATGTTTTTTTGGGACCCCTAGTTGAAGAATCTACTCAAGAAAATACCCCTTAGATGGATAGGAGTAAATTTTTTAGGAGAAGCGTGAATTTGTTGTCCACGTCTCTATAATTTTATTACGGACGCCGTGAAAGTGGAGTACAAATATTTCAAAACAATTTAGGGGTGTTTGGTTTAGTTTATAAGTAATAAGTTATTTATTTTTAAAAAATATTTTTATATTTTTTTTTGAAAATTAATATTTTTTTTAGAAATTTAAGACTAAATCTTATTTTCAAATTTGNTTTATAAGTAATAAGTTATTTATTTTTAAAAAATATTTTTATATTTTTTTTTGAAAATTAATATTTTTTTTAAAAAATTTAAGACTAAATCTTATTTTCAAATTTGAAAATAAGTTACTTATTTTCAGAAAAAATACATATATACCAAATTTTTCAGCTTATAAGCTGCTTATAAATCCAGACAAACGGAACCTTAATATAATCCAATTTGATAATAATCTAAATATCTAGTTAATCCAACTTAAAAATGATCAAATATTTATTAAAAAAGCTTAAAAATACAATATGTTATCATTATTGAAAATAATCAAATTCAAATAAAATAGCATTCGAACTAAACATGACTTTGAAGTACCAAATCTAATATCAATTTAAAACTTAAAAATTACATGATTATATAATTAATTTTTAAAAATTACATTATTTTATATTAAAATATTTATATTTAAGAATAAAAGATTTTTGTGTAAGTAATAAATTAAAAATTATTACTTTGACAAAAATATTTAACAATTTTTATCTATTAGATAATTTTCTTGAGTTCAACTAAATATATAACCAAAAAAACATCCAAGTGTCAAAAATACCCTCAAACATTTCACTTATCCCCATTACACCCATCTGTTACACCCGACCCGGTTTTCCAATCTGAATATAAGTAGACAACAGTACACAATAACAAAACCCTAATTCCTCTTTCAAAGGCTTCGCTCGCCGAAAGGTAAGTGACGATACATCTTAAAACCCTAGCTTCAGTTACTTGTATATTCTATCTAATTTGACATTTTCTGTTGATTACTCTCTTAATTATAGGTTTATCCGTTGGATATTTGTGCAAATCTCTCGCTGTATTGATCGGTACATATAATTTTATTTTAAAGTTTCGATTTTTATCTCTTAATCTGCTTTTAGATTGATTTGATGTTGTATTTTTGCTTATTTTAAGATTTAATTGATTATATGGTGTTTAATTACAATATTACATCAGCATTTATCATTTGCGGTGCTGATAATCAGGGTGTTCACGATTGATATGTTTTGAATGTTAGGAATGGCCAATTAAGTGCAGTTTCATTTCTCATGTTTTCTGTATTCAGCTGCTTGCGAATGTGCAAGTCGTGTATAGTAATTTATGTACAAGGATTTTTTTTAATGTTATCAATTTTCGAGGCTAAATTTGATTTTACTGTTAACCCTTTTATATGTTTGTTAGGGAAGTTTGTGATTGTTGAAGTCATTTGATCTTTACTGTTACCTTGGGGTTTCATGAGGTTTGTGATTGTTGAAGTGATTTGATCTTTACTGTTGAGCAATGGTCTTCTTTCTGTTTTTTCTATTGAATCTTTTGATCCCTTACTTGAACTAACTGGAATTGTTAATAAAAGTTATAGACAAAATACCTTGGAGTGATATGGAGTCTCGATAATTAGTTCCCAGGACCGGCCATGATTAAAGTTTTTTTTTAATAATAATACTAGTTGTAACTTGTAATTAGTATATGTAACCTGTGTGTGTGTATATATACATACACTATATATATATTGACACACACACACACACTATATATATATATATATATATATATATATATATATATATATATATATNTGTTGAGCAATGGTCTTCTTTCTGTTTTTTCTATTGAATCTTTTGATCCCTTACTTGAACTAACTGGAATTGTTAATAAAAGTTATAGACAAAATACCTTGGAGTGATATGGAGTCTCGATAATTAGTTCCCAGGACCGGCCATGATTAAAGTTTTTTTTTAATAATAATACTAGTTGTAACTTGTAATTAGTATATGTAACCTGTGTGTGTGTATATATACATACACTATATATATATTGACACACACACACACACACACTATATATATATATATATATATATATATATAAAGTGTGAGTTATCATGTCTATGCAACAATTCTGAAATTTGATGTTTAGGTTGGAGGTCTCCATGATAAATCCTTGTGTAGAAATATATACACACACATATGTGTGTGTGTGTGAATATATGATGATGAAATGGTTTTTGACTTGGCCTACCTTTTATATATTATTGTTCTATATTTATTTTTAAAAGACCCTCTTCATTATCTTACATATGATCCATATATGAGTACATACTATGTATATTATAAAATTTTATGTATATTATATATAAGAATAATTATACAGTTCACCCCTAAGGTTTTATTATTCCAAACTAGGGTTGGATTATTATCCAATTGGACCAATCTAATGACAATTTTGTCTTTTAAAATTCTATCTAAAAAAGTTTTGAGATTTTTTTTTTGGGGGTGGGGAATTGTACATGAGGTACATTTTACCATGGGGATTCTTTTGATTCTGTTGGAGTCTTATGCAGGAGAAAACACAAATAATTTTCTGTGAAAAGACATTAAGATTACATAACTGATAACATGTATTTTTATCACAGAAATACTAATTGCTAGTCACTAACTGCTAGTCCTAGAAATAAGGCACTACATGGAAAACAACTGCATGATCTGCAACTTCTACTAATTGTCTATAACTACTACTAATTTTATATTAGCAGAATATAGCAACTAAGAAATAAAAATAAATATCTAAATTCCAGCATAACAATGTTGCAGCAGCTCAAGCACAATTTCAACACTGCTCCTTGCTTTGGTTGCTGCAAACTCGAAGCTTCTCTCTAAGAAACTCAAACTTGCTTCGGGGTAGAGCCTTTGTAAATATGTCAGCTAGTTGAAGATCAGATTTGCAATATTTTAGATCAACTAATCCTTCTTTTTGCACTTCTCTGAGAAAAAACAATTTGATGTTGATGTGCTTAGTTTTACCATGAAAAACAGGATTGTGCGAGATAGCAATTGTCGCTTGATTGTCAACAAATACTTCTGTCGGTCCTTGTTGCATATTCAAATCCAATAATACTTTTGGTAACCACAAAGCCAACACCAACAACAATAAATTCAGCTTCTGCCGTTGATTGTGCTACTGTTTTCTGCTTCTTGCAACACCACGAGAACAAACTTGAACCCGGCTTAGAACAATAACCAGTTGTGCTCTTCATGTCATCAAGTGAACCAACCCAATCACAAAATTAATTTTATCACCTTTGATGTAAAGAGTAGTTTCATTTAAGCTTCTTTTAAAGCCGAGTTGCATCAAGTACTCATTGATTCTGCTGTTCCAAGTTCTAGGCGCCTGCCTCAGGCCATATAAGGCTTTCTTAAGCAAGTACGCATAATCTTCTTTTCCTTTCACAATAAATCCTTCAGGCTGCCCCACATAAATCTCCTCCTCCAGAATGCCATTCAAAAATGATGATTTGACATCAAGATGATAGATTTTCCAACCCTTTTGAGCAGCTATAACAAGTAACAACCTGGTTGTATCTAATCTCGCAACATGAGCAAAAGTGTCAGAAAAATCAACTCCAAAAACTTGAGCATAGCCCTTAACAACAAGTTTGGCTTTATGCTTGTTGATTGAGCCATTTGGATTTAACTTCGTTCGAAATACCCACTTCACTCCAATCACTTTCCGATTAGTTGGTCTTTTGACTAAGGTCTAAGTATTATTTTTCTCTATCATTTTGATCTCTTCATTCATTGCAACAATCCATTCTGGATTTTTCTTTGCTTCCCAAAAACTTGCAGGTTCAAGTATAGCAACATTACATTTTTGATAAATATCAGAAAGAGATCTCATACCTCTAACCGGAATATCATCAACCAATTCATCTTCATTAAGCTGCAATTTCGGAACTTGATTTGGAAACACGACTGATTGCTTTTCCTTCCGATCCCATTCATCATTCTCCATGAAATGCACATCTCTACTTGATAAAATTTTGCTGGTGTTTGGTTGGAATATTCTATAAGCAAATTTAGAATGTGTGCTATAGCCAATAAATACTCTTGCCTCTGCTTTTTTTATCAAGTTTATCCCTTTTAATTTGAGGAACATAAACAAAGCATAAGCATCCAAATACTTTCAAATCTTCCAAAGAGGGTTTGCAACCATACCAGACTTCGTGAAGAGTTTTTCCGACTACAACTTTTGTAGGCAGCCTGTTAAGGAGATAGACAGCAGTGTGTGTAGATTCCGCCCAATATTCTCTTGGCAAATTCTTTTCAAACATCAAACAGCTAGACATCTCTGTTATGGTATGATTCTTTCTCTCGCTAACTCCATTTTGTTGTGGAGTATATGGAGCCGTGAGTTGATGTTCAATTCCTGTCTCTTCACAAAAAAAATTGAATTGATCTGAAGTATACTCTTTACCATTATCAGATCTTAATACTTGAATTTCATGTCCACTTTGCTTTTCAATCCATTGCTTGAATTTCCAAAAAATTCCAGCCACTTCTGACTTGAATTTAAGAAAATAAATCCAACACATTCAAGTATAATCATCAAAGAAAATTAGATAATACCTACTTCCATTGAGTGATGGAGTTTTGTGAGGCCTAGCAACATCAGTGTGTATCAACTGCAGCCTTTCATTGGCTCTCCAAGTTGATTGCTTGAACGGAAGTCTAGTTTGTTTTCCTTGCTGGCAAACTCTACAATCAGATATTTCAGATTCAAGGCAAGGGAGACCTTGAACTAATTCCTTCCTTTGTAGATTTACCAAAACTGTATGATTGAAGTGTCCAAGTCGCTTATGCCAAATTTCTACATTGACTTTTGTTGTAGAAAATGTTGCTTTCTCGTCCTCTAATGGATCAAATGCAAAGCTCTTTGCTTTCATTTTCACTTTGAATACATTATTATCCTTTGCATTTTTTATTACACATTGATTTGTTTCAAAAATAACTTAGAAACCTTTTTGAGACAACTGAACAACACTCAACAAATTTTGACTGATATTAGGCACAAATAACACATCTTTGATATATTTTGTACCCAAAATACTTTCAATCGCCACTGTGCCTTTTCCCTTGATTGCAATGTATTCTCCATTTCCAATCTTCACTTTGGAAGCCACTGAAGTGTCAAGATTTTTAAAAATTTTGCGATCATGTCATATGATTGGTACAACCGCTGTCAATCAACCACTTCTCACTTGAATGACCTGTTGCAAAGTAAAAGGCTACAAAGAGTTGCTCTTCTTTGTCATCATCAGCCATGTCAGCCACATGACTTTTGCTCTACTTCCACTTGTGGCATTGTGGCATTGTGCCAGTCTTACAAATTCTTTGATGGTGTCCCATTTTCATGCATTTCTCACATTGTTGGTCTGGCTTTTTCCAACATTTAAACGGCCCTTCCACAATGTTTACAAGGAGGAAAATCAGATTTTGGTCCTTTTTCATTTTTCACCCCTTGTCCTCTTTAAATTGATTGAACTCTGGCAGGTAATGCACCATCAACAAACCCTTCTGATCTCATAAGCCTACGTTGTTCTTGGGCCTGCAACACATTCATCAGTTCTGCCAAACTGATTTTGGAAAGGTCTTTTGTATTTTCCAATGAAGAAATAGTAGCTTCAAATCTTTCGGGAACAGTAATAAGAATTTTTTTAACTATTCTGGAATCTGGAAATTCAGAACCAAGTAACCTTACTTTGTTTGCAACACTAAGCAACTTGTCACAATACTCTTTCACAGTCTCGGAATGCTTCCACTTGTGGAGTTCAAACTCTCGAATTAGATTCAGAGTTTTCATTCCCTTCATTTTCGCATCCCCCTCGTACTCCTTTTTTAGAAAATTCCATATTTCAAAAGCTAATTTTATCGTCATAATTCTCACAAAAATTTCTGCAGAGACCGCAACAAATAACGTTGCTCTTGCCTTCGATTTTCTGGATTTCTTCTCCTTGTGCCACTTAATCTGCGCTATGGTTGGATTATTGGATAATTGAGGAACTTCGTAGTCCTCCTCCACTGCTTCCCATAAGTCATTTGCCTCTAGATGAGCCTCCATTCTTGCTGCCCAAACATGATAATTCTCACCATTGAAAACTGGTGGCGCTAGTGCAGTAAATGGAGTTTCTCAATCACAGGTCCCTCAAGAAGAGGGCTCTGATACCAATTTGTTGGAGTCTTGTGCAGGAGAGAACACAAATAATTTTCTGTGGAAAGACATTAAGATTACATAACTGATAACATGTGCTTTTATCAAAGAAATACTAACTGCTAGTCCTAGAAATAAGGCACTACATGGAAAACAATTGCATGATCTGCAACTTCTGCTAATTGTCTACAAACCACTAATTTTATATTAGCAGAATATAGCAACTAAGAAATAAAAATAAATATCTAAATTCAATGTTGCAGCAGCTCAAGCACAATTTCAACAGATTCTGCTTTCACCACAGATTCTATATGCATCGTTCTTATGATCTGTGAATTGTTCAACTTTTTATTTTGTTCTGACGGCTTTAGTTTATACAGCAGTTTATCTTTTTACGGTTCTGTCTCAGTTGATGGCTCCTAAGAAGCCAAACACTGGACTCTTTGTTGGTCTTAATAAAGGGCATATTGTAACAAAGAAAGAATTAGCCCCACGCCCCTCTGATAGAAAAGGGGTAAGTTTTGTAACTTTGATTTTATATTGCAACTTCAATGCTTCTTTTGGACGTTAAATGTTCTCTCTTGTCGTTTGAGTTCTCTTTGAAATTATGTACACAGTATGTTTACTTAGTTGCGTGACTAATTTATACTGTATCATATGTTATATCTGTTGTGAAGAAAACAAGCAAAAGAACCCATTTTGTGAGAAATCTTATCCGGGAAGTTGCTGGTTTTGCTCCTTATGAGAAGCGAATCACTGAGCTTCTTAAGGTAGGCAAAGATAAGCGTGCACTGAAAGTGGCCAAGAGGAAGTTGGGCACCCACAAGAGGGCAAAAAAGAAGCGCGAGGAGATGTCCAATGTTCTCCGCAAGATGAGGTAACATCCGTTGGTTTATTTTTGTCATTATCCGTTAAATTGGTTTGAGGTAGAAAGTTCTCTTATGGTTGGTATTGGTCTGAGGTTGAAAGTTCCCTTATGGTTGGTGTCATTTTTGACAGGGCTGGTGGTGGTACCGAGAAAAAGAAGTGAGTTGGAATTTTGGCGCCATCAACATTTCAGATTTCCCGACAAGAGTTGCCCAAATTAGAATTTAATTCAATCGTCCTTTGTTGGAATTTGGTTTATGTCCATTAAATGTTTTAGTTTGTGACAATTTTGAAATTGTGTTGTCCTGTTTGGATGAGCACTGCCAACATTCTTGCAATGCTTTATTACTATTGCTACATAGGTATCCTTGCTATTTTAGTTACTAATCAAATTTTGGGACAAGGATCGACAGTTATGAGATACAATAATAATTATATAATTTATCATAGACTAAATTATTTCATAGGTGTAGGGGGCAAGAATTTTTAAGTGGTTTGCGCTTTTGGGAACAAGAATGATTAAACAAATTACCGATTACCGAAAATAAAATTAAACCAAGTATTAATAAACTCTCATTTTTTATATTTGTTGTTTTAGGTTTCGTTTGAGATTGTTATTAAAAACTGCTGTGTTTTGAAAAAAGTGTTAGCAGAAAATTTTGATAATATTTTATTTATATATATTTTAAAATATAATATAAAAATTAGTGTTTTTGAGGAGATTTGTTGTTGAAACTTCTTATTATTTTCTGAAAATTGAAAAATAGCTTTTTTCAAAAGTATGTGGGGTATAATTTCTCGTAGTTTTTAGACAGAGTAAAAACATTTTTACGGACAACAAAAAACTGTTGTTAGCGACAACAGTAACCCTGGTTTTGATCGGTCAACCACAAGCTTAAATAATATACATATTTATGTTCAGAAACTTATTTATTATAAATAATTTTTATGTGTTCAAATTATACTTATATTAAAAAAATTATTTGTTAAATCTATTAATTATTATCAAACTACCCCCTTTAACTAATTTATTATCACCCATTTATTTAATAAATTCATATAAAATTAAAAACATATAACATATATTACCATAAACTCTTAATATTATAAGAAATTAATATCAAATATCTATAAAAATATACTTCCATACCAAAATTATACTCCACTAGACCCCTAGTGTTAGTTAATCCCTACTTGTCTTATAAATTAGCACGTGGAATGCGTGTGTAAAAGTAAAAACAGGCAAACTGGTGACCCACCACAAACTAGTCCTGTCCTGCTCATCAGTTTATGGTTATAGCTCATCACAAAATAATATATACTCCCTCCTCGATCCCATTTTACATGAAAAAATTAATTTATTTTTAATAATTATATTAAATGTAAATGAATTACTTGTATATTTAAATTAGTTTAATATTAAAAATAATAATATAAAGATAATTTATGAAAAAATAATTTTAAAAAATAATTTTAAAAAAGATAATGACAAGTATTTTTTTTTTTTTTTTACNTTTAATATTAAAAATAATAATATAAAGATAATTTATGAAAAAATAATTTTAAAAAATAATTAAAAAAAAGATAATGACAAGTTTTTTTTTTTTTTTTTTACCAAAGTGACCTGCCTTGCGGAGCCAAAGGAGCAATGTGTAATAATAATATCTTCATTTTTGTCTCTATAAATAATACTAATAATAATCCTACGAATACGATACTACTCAATGTGCATAAACAACTCGGCAAGCATGAATACAGAATCAGGTAAATTTTCATCACCACCCTCTCTAAACCCTCTAAATTATAGATACATGTATGTGTATGTTTTTTACGTACGTTTGTTTGTGTAATGAATGGATGTGCAGTGATGGAGCTGTTAAGTGGAGTGTCATTGCTTCAGAGACTTCCCAGATCCTCTCTCCTCAAAATCGCACAACTTTTCACTCTTAGAAATTTCGGTACTTTTTCCCTCTTTCTTTAAAAATTATTTCATCTTTAATTGATTTTCAACTTTCGTATCGAATTTTATTTGTTATGCCTGAAATGGATCACCTACATTTCACATTCTATGTGTTTTGATACAAGGGGTTTTGTTAAAATTTGTCCTTTTTCAAGATTTTCCACAAAATACATTTTAATTTTAATTTTAATTTTTTTCGTAGTTTTTGTTTTCAACAGCAAGATTTTCCAACTGTTTTAAATACTGTGGTTGATTCAGTGTAAAACAGGGAAAAGTGGTATATGTGCTTATTTTCCTTGATATGATATAGGTTTATATAATTTATGGGATATGCGGGTAATATGAAGTTAATGAATTAAAGTTTTTGATAAATGTATTAATTTGTGTTTCTGTTTAAAGGGCGCGGAGAACATGTTGTTAGGGAAGGGGATGCTGGTGATGGGATCTACTTTATTTTGGAAGGGGAAGTAAGTTGGTTTGGACTTGTACAAGTTAATGGATTATTGGCATATAGTTTTTCTTACTGTGATTTTTCGTTGCTGAACAGGCAGAAGTGTTCTCTGTCAATGATGTGGATGATAATCGTCCCGAGTTCATTTTAAAACGATATGATTACTTTGGTTGTGGTAAGTGGCCGACATATTTGATGAATTATTTGCTGATTATCTAGCCATTATTGTAATTGTGTGTCTTGTGGTAATAGTTTTTTAATTTAATTTTGTGCTAGTGATAGATCCATTTGAGAATTTGAACTTCTTGGTTACACGGTTTTCAGATAATCTTAGTTTAGTAGTAGCTATAAAGCTTGAACAATTGATTATATGCATCACTTTGCTATATAATATTTCAAAATGACATTTGTATTAGATTTATAGGCTAATAAGCAGGCACTATTTAATGGTATGAACTACATAGTTCCTTACCCTCTTCGCACACGTATTATAACTACACTTTTTGGTTGCCATTTGCAAAATTGTCATTAAGCGCACAATGAAGGCTTGAGGAGAAAAAACCAACCCAAACATACCTAGTGAATCATGCTCGTAGAGCATGGTTTGGAGAGGTTAAGATGTACGCAGATCTTGTCAGAGCTCCAAAGATCTCTAAAGACACATGGCTTTAACAGAACAAAAACTGAAAAAAAAACATAGGCACAAGAGCACGATATTGAATTTGAGGTTTCTTGCTAATTTACTATTGAAGACTTGTCCAATAATTACCTCAATAAGATTTTTGTTTTTCTCTTTTGTTTTTTTCAATGTTTTACATTCTATACTGTGCTAAATAGATATATGAATCTCGTGGGGATGCCATAAGCCTGTAATTACGAAGATTAATAGATTACTGATTTTTAGGTATGGAAGCATCTTCTGTGCATGCAGATGTGATTGCGTTGACCAAGGTACTTCAGGTTTTCTTAATGATTGCAATACCTAATCTTAAACTTGTTCTACACTCCCTAGAAGAAAAAAAATAATTATCTTAAAATGTCTTGTCTATGCTGACAGCTGACCTGCTTGGTTTTGCCACGTGAGCACACCAATTTACTGCAAACAAGATCAATATGGAATGCAGATCAAGCATCTGAGGCATGCCCAGTTGTTGAGAAAATATTGCACCTCGAACCTGTAGAAGTATGTATCTTTGTTCTCATCTTCTGTTGACTTGTTTCTTCGTTGCATGAGATATTTGGAAGCTGTTACTTTTTGGTTGAATACATTTTACTTGCATGCGCATGATGACCTATACTTGATATCAATGTATAGAACTCTCTGTTTTATAACTTTGTTGGTCTGAAGGTGAACATTTTCATGGGCATCACCTTNGTTGCATGAGATATTTGGAATCTGTTACTTTTTGGTTGAATACATTTTACTTGCATGCGCATGATGACCTATACTTGATATCAATGTATAGAACTCTCTGTTTTATAACTTTGTTGGTCTGAAGGTGAACATTTTCATGGGCATCACCTTGCCGGATACTCCAAGTTTTGGGAAAGTGTTTGGAGGACAATTCATCGGACAGGCATGTCGGCTCAGTTTATTCTAATTACTTTCTGCTGTCCATTTTGATAACAAGACGTGATTTTAAACATATGGCGTAAAATAAATGTTTGTATTAAAGAAATATGAGGCGCTAATTCTAAAATTAAACAAGAAAGAAATTTGTTGTGTAATCAATGAAAAATCTTAAGTATTCCAAGTATTTTTACTAGAAATTTCTATATACTTGATAACTTATATGTTTTCTAATAACTTCTGAAGCTAGATATAAAATCAATTACGAAGTTCTTCAGCTCACTTGCATTCTTAACTTTGCCTTTGCAGGCTCTGGCTGCAGCAACAAAAACTGTTGACTGCCTTAAAAATGTTCATAGTCTGCATGCTTACTTTATACTTATTGGGGATCTGGATAGTAAGTTTGTCTGTATCTATTAAACGGAAAAAAGGAACAATGTTAAGTTATATACCTTTTGGCTTTTGTATCTGTTTGTAACTTTCCTCTTGACAATGACGTCATAGGTATGACATGGGTGCATAAAATTATTTAGAGCCAATAAGTTTTTCCAGAATTAGTTATCATTTTTGAATACATCTAAAATGCAGACATGTGCCATATTATGAAACACGTTGAAGGTCAGCATCCAGTGTCCATTACCTAATTGATTATTCTTGGTATACCTTAAAGGGTTCCCATAAAGCACAATCCGGATTTCTGAGCTAGGATATTAACCTACTCTACTTAGAATCTGCATCAACTGATTTAAGGGATACAAGGGGTGGAGTACTGCATCAAGACTTAATTTCACATGCTCATAGGAGACCACTTGTATTGATATAAATCGGCCTTACAGTAGAAATAACTAAAACAGGACTACAAAAGAAAGCAATTTTGTCAGTCTGAAATGTATTTCTCTTGCTTATGTGCACACTTCCGTTTGTGGCCACTTACAATATCTTCTGCTGCATCTCCTTTATTGGTGCTGATCTTGAGTATTACAAGCTCCAAAAATATTAAATTATTGGCTTCTCTGTGGCCTATTGGTTTTAGGCTATCGATTTGCCAACTGACTGTGGTTGTTTGTCAATAGCATTAAAGCTTTGATGATAAAATATGTTTTCAATAACTACTAAAAGACTATGAAATGCGGCTAGGTAGCAGTTCTTTATTAGTCTGTGTTAGATATGAAGTGAATTCTGCATGACTACCGATAGTTCAGTTCATGGATTGTGAAAGTCTGAAAGAGCTACTGTATGTAGCCTTGTGTTCTTTTAAATATGTTAATAACTTAAAAAGGTATTAAAGAAAAGTATTTTCTGTCCATAGATGTCTTTTGCATGTTGATTAATCATTGTTTATAAATAATAATCAAAAGGTGGAGATTTACTGATATGGTTAATTCCTATTTTGCAGTTCCAATTATTTATCAAGTAGACCGCGTACGTGATGGGAAAAGTTTCGCTACAAGAAGGGTAGAGGCAATACAAAAGGGAAAAGTCGTATTCTCATTGCTCGCATCATTTCAGGCATGTTTAACCGCTCATTTGAATTTTTGAGTTTTGTATATGATATAGAAAAGAGAGGAAAAGAAAATTATTGAGAAAATTTGGTATTATAAGGTACCATTAAAAAGAGGTTTCAGTTATTAATAAAGAGTAAGAGTATAGATAGATAGATTCCCTTTTGCTGTATTCTTATTTTATGCCCAATCATCTAGAAAGAAGGATGGTTAAGGTAAAAATTTTGGTCTATTGAAGCAGCACTAGCTTGGTTTCCACTTTTATGTTCATACATTTGTACCCGTTACATGGTCTGAAATTGTGTGTGAACATAGTTTAGGACAGGCAGAAAGCCTCTATTGTTTGCTGACCCACTTAAAATTGTCCACAAAAATTTTGGCTGAACTAAAATTATTTATTAAAATTGCCAGTTCTGTGATTATTCTATTTTTGACTACTGTTAGAGAGAGTATTATTCTATGACTATCTTTGTTTATGCAGAATATAATTTTGAAGTTACATTCCCAAGGATTATAACACCATTACTGTTCCCTAAATTATCTTATGCTTAACACTGTTATTGCATGTTTGTTCTCTTTTTTGAGCTTTCATAAACATCTATTAAAAAAATTTAATCACAAGAGATAATTGCAGAAGAAAAACTAATATCTCAAATAATACCATGTAAAACTATTGCTGCAGAAAGATGAACAGTCATTTGATCACCAGTTACCAACAATGCCGTCGTTCTTGCCTGATCCAGAAACGGTAACTGAAATTTATTTACGTGTATCAACTAATTTTTTTTCTCATTTATTATAAACAAGTGTGTTATATGAGTATCTATTAAATCTATCTAATGTAGCTTTTATCAATGGAAGAGCTGCGGGATAGGCGCTTAACTGATCCTCGGCTTCCCAAGTAATGATATCAGTTCCATGTAGATCTTTCTGGCCTTCTGGGTCACCTTTTTGTCCTATATTGTATAATTGTGAGCCATTGTATTTGTAGCAAAATTTATTGATTTAAGTTCACTACTGTATTTCTTATCCCATGCAAGAGAGCAGTTGTATTTATTATGACAACGTGGTCTGTCCAAGATTACATTTACAAGTTCCTGTTCCAGAAATGTAAATACATGTATTANTTTATTATGCCAACGTGGTCTGTCCAAGATTACATTTACAAGTTCCTGTTCCAGAAATGTAAATACATGTATTAGTCAATTTTGAAGAAGATCACCTTTCCTACTTTCTCCTGTATTATATAAGATTGAACACATTAGTCAAAAACTTTGGTAGCTGGATTTGATTTGGAATATGCATCTATTGTTCGAGTCACTTGAGCTTCAAACACACTATCTAATTATGATATATTATCATTTTGATGAGCATCTTGTAACCATTTCCTAGTTTTACACTTTTACTGTTCATTTAAGTGCATAAGGTGCTAGTCAGCAATAACTTTTAGGATAGTAGTTTGATGAAAACATTGGCTCCCTAGATTTGGATGGTAATCTATCTTTAGTGGATCTGCAAATGTAAAGAAATTAATATGTATAGATGATACTTCCTCTGTTGTACCCGACTCCTTAGATACACGTGGAAGATGCTATCTGCCTAAATGCGATCCTAACATATTTTTACTTTCCGTTATCCCATATCTTAGGTCTATGTATTTTCGTAGCAAAAAGTTAGGATCCTAGGACTACAAGTATACATTTCATCCTACACCTGTATTTGTGTGCTATAAGGATAATATTTGAATTTGAGGAGTAAAAACACTTGTCATAACGTGAAAGCTATGGGTCGAGAAATGATTAAAATTGTATATATGAGACTTGAAACAAAATGAAAAAGCTGTAGTCTAAGATCTTCCAATGCAGGTCTTATCTTAAAGATTTAGTACTTGTAATTCGGGACCTGCAGCATTGTGAATTTTTTTCATGTACACATATACTCAAATGAGTTTATTTTCCCCAAAAGGAAGGTTTTATTTTTATTAAAATATATGAAAACTATATCAAAGCAAAACTCTATCCTCCTAATTTATATTTGCTTTCGGCAATCCTAACAATCACTTGTAACAGGACTTACCGGACGAAAGTTGCCTCTAAGGAATTTGTACCATGGCCAATAGATATAAGGTTTTGCGAACCTAGTACTGGTACCAATATGACAAAATCGCCTCCAAGGTAATGCTTGCTTTTTCTAGAGTTTGTAATTTCTCTTTTAGAAATACTAAAAAGGCAATGCAATTTTCTTTTTATGAATAAATGTTGTACAAAAGGGTGTAATGTCTCATTGGATCTCTGGGTTGCAGACTAAGGTTCTGGTTTAGGGCTAAAGGAAAATTATCCGATGACCAGGCTTTGCACAGGTAAGAATCCATTTCAGAATAAGTTTTGTGTGTGTGTGGTGGTGGAGATGGATGAAAGCATGGATGAGCACCGGTAAAGTTTAATAATAGAGTTGGGCAAATGTTAGGATCCACCTGTATTGGTCCAGAGGGCCAAATCTTTTTAACTCTAAATGCTGCTCATTCTTTTCAGAATGCTGTGATGGTCAATTTGTTATTCCTCAAAAAGCTTTAGTAAAGCTCGATGATTCTTACTATTCTTAACATCCTATATTTGTACGGAATGTATATTGCATTTCTCTGTACATTCATGAAATGTTAAGTTTAAAATTTGGCTTGCGCAAAAAAAAAAAAGTTTTTCACATTAACCTTAAATGCTGCAATTGTTTGATGTTTTGTAACTTTAAAAAAGTGAGGGCTTCCTAATAATCCTTCCAAATTGAAACAAAGAATGCAGTTANGGTTTAAAATTTGGCTTACGCAAAAAAAAAAAAGTTTTTCACATTAACCTTAAATGCTGCAATTGTTTGATGTTTTGTAACTTTAAAAAAGTGAGGGCTTCCTAATAATCCTTCCAAATTGAAACAAAGAATGCAGTTATCATCCTAGAGCGATCTTGTTTTGAGAGTTTATTCTTTGTATTCTCAAGACATTGTGTAATATTTATAGTTTTATGCACACAAATTCTATTAATTAAGTTTATTTCTTCTAGAAAAGTAACGTGTAACAATATATGGTTTTGCAGATGCGTATTGGCATATGTTTCAGACCTAATCTTTCTTCAAGTAAGTTTGAATCCTCATCGCAGACAGGGATTGAGGATGGCATCGATTAGTCTAGATCATGCGTAAGTGTCAAATTCTATTGAAGATCTCAATCCTGCAAATAAATATATACTGCAAATTAATTGCCAATTCTATTGTAAAATTTGTTAATGTTATGTACATATATGTAATTTGCCTTTTTTCTTTCCGCTTGAAATAAGACATGTGTTATTGTGATCTATTTCCGCAGGTTATGGTTTCACAGGCCCTGTAAAGCTGATGACTGGATTTTGTTTAATGTAGGGAGTAGAAGGAATTCCATCTTTTCTTCATTTTGTTATAGAATCTGCTGCATACTTCTTCAGATACAGATTTTGAGTACTATGATGAATCAAATGTTTTTACAATGCAGATTGAAAGCCCTACAGCTTATAATGGACGAGGCTTTGTTTCAGGACAAATGTTTGATAGGAAAGGACAGGTGTAAAACCATTAACATTGTACTTCATCGTCCAATATTTTCTCTTTGCTCTCCTCGTGTTCTGGTTGATTACTAATAGTATAATTTGTGTGGATTGTTCTGGCTAGCTGATTGCATCAGTAAATCAAGAGGGCGTATTTAGGAAGAAATCAGATCCTCCAAACATATCAAAGCTGTAATCTATGAACCTGGCATGAGAAGGAAATACTCAGCCTGCGTGGGATTCGGTCTTTAGTTTTTATCCTAGGATTTGAAAGGGGCAACAACTGAAATTCACTACATGAAGATATAGTTTTAGCCTTTTGGGAAATCCATAGGTAGTTAAAGTTTACTTCACATATATAATTTCATTTTTGCCTTCCGGGAGGTTCAAGATTTACATTTCTTCTGGCATTATTCATTCTTAAAGTTTATTTTACATATTCAATTTATTACGCCTGTGGAAATACTCTTATCCAGAAGGTTATGATTTTTTTGTCTAAAGAAATAACGGTTATCAATAGCCCCAACATTTTGTGGTTAATTTTTGTTTTCGCGTATGCGTATGATAGTTTAGAGAAATGACCCAAAATGACACAGTTTTATAATGTGATGCCCAAAATGGCACTAATGGCTAGAATGACCCTATGTGTCACTCCTTAACGCTAGATAGTATAGAGTTTTGAAGAGAGAGAGAGAGTTGGGTGTTGGGTGTGTGTATGTATCTGTGTGTATGTATTTGTGAGTGTGTGTGTTTGTGGTCGGGAAGAGAGAGATCGAGGGAGACTCAAAATCTGTGTATGTATTTGTGTGTGTATGTATCTATGAGTGTGTGTATGTATTTGTGAGTGTGTATATGTATCTGCGGTGATGGAAAGAGATCGAGGGGAAGAAAGGGTGAGGGAGAGATGGGGAAAAAGGGAGAGATGAAGACCCAACTTATAGTCACGTTTTTAATTTAAAACCCAATTTANTATAAATTTACGAATCATATTATAGCTAAGCTACACTGGTCGTGACTCGTGAGCTGCAGAACAAAATTTACAAGCATGAATACAGAATCAGGTAATATTTTCACCACCCTTTAAAAATTTATGAATTATTTGTTCAATGTGTATATGTATATTTTTTTTATGGTTTTGTAATGTGTTAACGTTTATGCATGTATACTTTTATGAATGATTGGCAGTGATGGAGTTCTTGAGTGGAGTACCATTGCTCCAGAAACTTCCAAGATTTTCTATCTTCAAAATTGCACAGCTTGTTACGATTAAGACTTTCGGTATGTGTTTAATTTCTTGAGCTTATTTTAAATTTGTCATCTGTCACCATTCGTATCGAAATTGAATTACTACCTATATTTTCACATTCTATAGGTTTGATTTTAATTTCTTTTGGATGCGATATGAGGTTAATGAATCAAAGTTTTTATTAATTGTGCGTGTTATTAAATAATTGTTTCCGTTTAAAGGACATGGAGAACTTGTTGTTAGAAAAGGCGAGGAGGGTGATGGGACGTACTTCATAGTGGAAGGGGAAGTAAGTTGGTTAAGCCTTGTAATACTACGGATTATTGGCATTTAATTTTTCTTAAGTATTGTTACTTTTNTGTGTTATTAAATAATGGTTTCTGTTTAAAGGACATGGAGAACTTGTTGTTAGAGAAGGCGAGGAGGGTGATGGGATGTACTTCATAGTGGAAGGGGAAGTAAGTTGGTTAAGCCTTGTAATACTACGGATTATTGGCATTTAATTTTTCTTAAGTATTGTTACTTTTTGTACTTGTACAGGCAGAAGTTTCCTTGGTGAATGATAGTCGTCCTGAGTTCATTTTGAAACGACATGATTACTTTGGTTCTGGTGAGGGGGATGAATTTTTTTTTATCAATTCTTAGTTAGTTTTTCATTTTTATTGTAATTGTTTGTCTTGTAGAGATCATTTTTGAATTGATTTTCGTGTGCAAGTAATGGATCCATTTGAAAAAGGGAACTTTTCGTCTATATGGTTCTTTATATAAAAATCTTACTTTGGTAATCTTTTGAGCTCAAACAATCTATATGCATCAATTTGATGTATAAAGTTTCTAATTGACATTTATAAGTTGATAAGCAGTACCATGTAGTGGTTGGGCAGAGGCTGCAATTTCCTCGCGGTGCACGAGAAAATTACTATTCAATAATTTGGACTACATAGTTCCTTCACCTCTTTGCACTCATATTTTCATACCCCTTTGTGCCCGCCTTTCACAAAATTGCCAATTATTGCTTGAAAACTTCAGGCTTCTAGCTAATTCTTGTGAATTCTATTTAATAATTACTGCAGTATGTTTCTGTTGTTCCATGGGTGCTATTGACATGACGCATAAAGTATTTTTTNATAAAGTTTCTAATTGACATTTATAAGTTGATAAGCAGTACCATGTAGTGGTTGGGCAGAGGCTGCAATTTCCTCGCGGTGCAGGAGAAAATTACTATTCAATAATTTGGACTACATAGTTCCTTCACCTCTTTGCACTCATATTTTCATACCCCTTTGTGCCCGCCTTTCACAAAATTGCCAATTATTGCTTGAAAACTTCAGGCTTCTAGCTAATTCTTGTGAATTCTATTTAATAATTACTGCAGTATGTTTCTGTTGTTCCATGGGTGCTATTGACATGACGCATAAAGTATTTTTTTTCAATGTTTCATAGAGAGATTGATTATGCTCTGTACAGTGCTAAATAGAACTATAAATGTTACGATGACGCTGAACTTATAAAACTTAATAAAATCCTGATTTTCAGGTGTGGAAGCATCTTCCTTGCATGCAAATGTGATCGCATTGACTAAGGTTGTTAAGGTTCTCTTACATCTCGCATTGCCTTAGCTTAAACTTTTTCAACTTTTCTTACAAGGATATTGGTGATCTTGAAATGTTTCGTCAATGGTGACAGCTGACCTGCTTAATATTGCCCCATGAGCACTCTAATATATTGCAACCAAAATCAATCTGGAGTGCAGAACAAGCATCTGAGGCATCCCCAGTTGTTGAGAAAATATTACACCTTGAACCTGTAGATGTATGTATCTATGTTTTGTTATATAGCGTGTTATCATTTTATATCGTCGTATAAACTAAGCTTGTTCCCTTTTGGTTGAATATTTTGACACTTGTAAGAGTATGCTGAACTATATTGATTTGGATCAAATCTGGGAACAAAATATGGTGATATGAATTCACTTTATTTTATGCCTACAACTCTACCTCCATCATTTTATGCAAGGTCTGTCGATTTGAATTTTTAAGTAATGTCAAACTAATTGTTCTGGAGGTTGTATTGACCCCAGTTTTGGGGTTCAGAACCTGAAACCAGTTTGCAGGCTTGGGTCTGTTTATTGCTTAAGTTGTATAGGATATAGATCAGTAGCGTACTTTTCTTAAAGATTTTGATAACGTATTTTAATGGTGTAATCGTATCATATACAATCTCATCAAAATCATTCCCCTTATTCGAGACTGATCTCAAGTTTTTAAAACCCATCTTCTATGGCACGCCTGGACATATGCTCATAAGTCATAACTGATAATAATCTATTGTTTTCTTAATTACAATGCTTTATTTTGTAGATTATAACACCATTCCTCTCAATGTTTGTATATACATTTATTCATGTTGGAGATGTATCTTGAGGTTTTTACTTTATGATACACAACTTAATTTGCTTGTAGAAGATGTTAATAATGTTTAAATATAACTTTCTGGCTTATATTTCTGTTCTTCTAAAGGTGAACATTTTCAAGGGGATCACGTTGCCAGATGCTCCAGCTTTTGGGAAAGTATATGGAGGCCAGTTTATTGGACAGGCATGATTAGACTCAATTTATTCTTGTATATTACTGTCTGCTGGCTAGTTTACTGAAGAAAAACAGGGTGTCTTACATATGGCATAGAGTAAATGATTGCACTAGATGAATATATATAAATTTATTATTTCATGCATGCGGTTTTAATTTAAAACTTAAACAAGAAAGAAATTTTTTGTATAATCAATACAAAAAACATTGCATGAGGTTGTAAATATTGCAAGTAATGTTACTAGAATTTTCTATGTATTTGATCACTTGTGCGCTTTCTGTAACTTCTTTGCAGTGTTTTTTTCTTTTTTTATGGAAGATACTGGTAATTTACCTTTTTTCTCACGATTTTCTTTGTAGTTTCTTATAGACATGTTGTCACACGCACGTAAATTTAAAGTTTTGTTAGCCTCGTACTTTAGTTTGAGGTTATAGTTCAAGGCATCTCTAACTTTTAAGAAGGATGGTTCCATTTTTCTGTTTTCCATATGCAAGAAAAAACTTAAAGTTTTGTTCGTCTTGCGATTTAGAGAAACTTCTGTGGTTATGACATGATTGGTACAATCATGGATTTGTTAAGAACTGCATATAAAATTAATTATGAAGTTCTTTTTCTCAGTTACATTCTTAACTTTGCAGGCGCTAGCTGCAGCATCAAAAACTGTAGATTGTCTTAAAAATGTTCATAGTCTGCATGCTTACTTTCTACTTGCCGGGAATCTGGATAGTAAGTCCGTTCGACTGTATCTGTTAAGAAGAGAAAACATCTATTTTCAATTGTGCACCTTTATATCTGTTCTTTCCTCTTAATAATAATATCATAAGTTTGACATGGATGTATTTGAATATGAAAACTATTTAGCCAGATTTATCTTTCCTGAGAGTCGACTAAAAGTTAGAGCTAGAGGACTAACTCGAAGTGCAAAGTGAATGATTGATATCCAAATCAATGGATTGCTTGGCTCCTGTGTCTTCTCTGTTTTCTGTGCGCTAGGCTTTTTTACCTCCTGATTTTGGTTAAAAAGGAACTAAAAGTAAAAACATCACTTTTAAACTACTAGCTGAAGCTATCAGACTTTCAATATATCAGATTTTAGAGATGTGCCCTATCATGATTGATTATTTTTTGCAATACCTTGAAAGGGTTCTCATGAAAGACAATCTTGAGCCAGGAGATTAACCTACACTGCTTAGAACCTGCATCAACTGATCCAAGGAATATAGTGATGGACTAGTGCATATCAAGACTTGATTTCACATGCTCATAGGAGACCACTTGTATTGATATAAATTTGCAGAAGAAATAAACTAAATTGCCATTATATAATATGTGAACTTGCCAGTCTGATCTGTGGTGTCTGGAACTAGTACTATGTATTCTGGGTGCTTTTGCTTGCACTTTTTTTGTGGATGTGAAAATCATCTTCTTCTGTATTGCCTGTATTGGTGCTAATCTTGAGCATCACAAAATAATATTGAATAATGTCTTCTCCGTGGTCTACTGATATTACTATCTGCCGACTGATTATTTTTGGTCGTCAATGGCATCAAAGTTTTGATAATAGATTATTTATTGTTTTCTAAACCAGTTCTTCAAGATTTTATTAATTGGGACTAGGTAGGGAGCAGTTCTTTATTAATGTGTATTTAATTTGACTGAATTATGCATGACTATCAGTATATCACTAGTTCAGGTTCATACATTGTGACAAGATATACTAGCAAGTCTCATATGATTAATTCCTATTTTGCAGTTCCAATTANGCATGACTATCAGTATATCACTAGTTCAGGTTCATACATTGTGACAAGATATACTAGCAAGTCTCATATGATTAATTCCTATTTTGCAGTTCCAATTAAATATCAAGTAGACCGCATACGTGATGGGAAAAGTATCGCTACAAGAAGGGTTGAGGCAATACAAAAGGGAAAAGTTGTATTCTCATTGCTTGCGTCAT